>JBAMJV010012673.1:0-20297 GCA_037951105.1 Echinarachnius parma
GAACAATGCTCTGCCCCCCCCCCCCCCCCCCCCCAATGCATTGTGTTTTCGGATGGAATCGGCGCGCCTGGCCCTGCAAACCAAATGCATGTTGACTTCTGTTCATCTGTATTAGTGTACACATATTTTTAAACATTTTATCATTTATTTTTTTCATGTTGCTAAGCCCCACCTAAAAAACCCTCCAGAGTAAATTCTATTGTTGACCTGTTGTGACATCATATGTCAATCACTGGTCAGCTACCATGAGATTAACAAAAGATGAAGGTACAAAAAGAACATCCACACAAAAGCATGCCCTGCATGCCTCCATGCAATAGCTTAGACAGTGCTTTTCTTCTGACATAGCAACAGCTATTGAAATTGAAGTTGTGTGAGTTGGTATTCTATTCAACCGTGTGATGCTATTGTGATTAGGCACTCAGCTTGGGTGAAGGTAACTTCTTTGTAACTGAGTGGTAAATGGCTGATGATGTCACAACAGGTCAACAATAGAATTCTACTCTGGAGAGGTTTTCAGAAGTGGGGGCTTCAAAATATGGAGAAAAATAATTACTAAAATGTTTAAAATAAACAAAATATGTTTGGGTCAAATGGTTTACAAATAGTTGATGTGTACACTTATAGAGATGAACAGAAAATAACATGCGCTTAGTTTGCCTGGTCACTTTAAAGGGGCAGTCCACGATTTTGTTTTAAATACAGTATTTTGGGAATAAATCGAGGGATATGCTTTTACTTTTGCAGGGTTTGACTCACTTTGGTTAGTTTCTAAGAGATTCATGTAATGAATGAAGTAAAGAATGAAGGATGAACAATCTAAATCGTCGCTTTTATTTAAAGGGGAAGTTATACAAGTTTTTTAAGCAGGTTGGGTGAAAAGGGAACAATGTTTGAGCAGATTTTGATGATCTAATCCAGAAATGTTCAAAGTTTGATCAAAATCTTGTTTGCTGCCCTCTTGGTCGGCGCTTTGCCAAATCTGTGATGTCACAGACTGAGGAACAACTCCCAATAATTGGAACTGTACAACAAAACTTCACAAAGTGTCACTTTCATGAAAAGGCATCGTCACTCTACTCTCATTCTCAGATAATAGTTAGAGAAGAGGTAAATGTGCGTGCATTTAAGGTAAAACTTTCCCAAATGGTCCAGTGAAATCCACGAAAATGGAGAAGATGTTATGCGAGCAAATGACCCCAGCCCCTCAGAAAAAAATGTGTCCCTATACGCCGATGCTTCACATGCTTTCACACAGTGGATATAAGCAATTTTCCTATCATTTTGATATAATAACTTGTTCACATCATATAACACTTTATTTGATGACCATCGGTCATCGGGCTATTAACAAAAACACACACAAATGGCCTGGTAATAATTGTTCTTATACGTTGCTAAAGAAAAAAAGGGCCCTTTTACCAGCACAACATTAAAGTGATCTAGTAACTTTGTTGACATGTGCACAAAAATTAATGAATGGTTGATACAATGTGTATTGTTGTGATCTGATATGTCCTGAGTAACGTGTGACATTTCACGTTAAATGGATGTTATATGGCCGAGTATTGAGCGGAAATGCGAAGTGATATTCACTAACGCATTGTACTGACTCTGTACACGGTTATGATTATCCAGTGGATAGTTTAAAATCCGAACACTTCAATCGTAAATATCTTTTTAACGAAAGGGAAATTTGAAGAAAATAAACGAAACATGTCCCACGCTTCTATTGGTTAATACGAATACAACAAGGTATGAGATAAGTTCTGCTCGAGTTCCAAGTAAGTTTTGAGGATTTGGACAATGATACTAGCATTTGTTGACAAAAAAACAACAAAGACACTCGTTTTAATGTTTAGGATATACGGCTGCATACTATGAAGAACAATATTTCGTTCATATACAGAATACAAACTTAAAAGGATAGTTCAGTTTTGGTTTAGAGGGCGCTTCGAGAAATATTGTTTGTAAGGTAATGAAAAACGAAGTATAATATTTGAAAGAGCACACAATATTAACAACAGAATCAACTTCAAAATCGGTTCAGAAACAGCTGAAATATCCAATTTATTTCAATTTTCAATTTCATTTTAATTCAACCAAATGATTATAAAAGTACATACAATACAATAAATCAACACATGGTTGAAGTGCCCCTTGAAAGCATGACTTGTAAGCGGGGCACCTTATATAAACACAATACACGAATTAACTAAATAAAATGTACACATAATTTCAAATTGAGCATAAGGCAAACAACTGACACATCGCATACACACCATAATAGAGAAAACAGATTAGGGATTGAAGGAAAAAGGAAGATAAAAGAAGAATAAACGGGTCAAGGAGTACCAGGGTAAAATATGAGGAATAGGAATCGAACACAAATGCACAACAATGTTATAGATTGGGAAGATAACAGCGAATATGGACACAACTCAAGTAATAGTACTCGCAAGTAAAATTATCATATATATATAAAACGATGTGGGTGCACTTTCACATTAATGACTAATTGTAATGTTGGGTAAATCTACTAAACAATGTATGTTTTCTTAATCTTTTAAACTTCGATAAGGTGGAACTAAGTTTAATGTCGGGTCGTACGAGTTTAATCATTTTTATTTAATAAATAAGGGCTTAGTATAAATTTGGAAAGCCGAGTGAGTTATAATTCGAATTACTCGTTTTTGCAACAAATAAAGTTATAAAGAATACAATTTAGTTCGGTAAGCATTTCCCCATGCTAAATTACAGTATAATAAGTGAGGATAAACAAGGAAGGTAAAGTTTTCTCAGGCAAAAAATCCTGAAATCTCGATATAAGTCCAATACTTCTATATAGAAATGTTTGATTTGACACTTGATATAATTATATTATGTGCATTCCCATTCATACATTCATCCATTATGACTCCAGTAAAAGATTATAGTAACCCTTTCTTTAACATTTCTTCAATGTGGATATCATTAGTGCCCCTCCTGTTCCTAGAGTGAACAATTATATATATATCTGGTTTTCTTAAAGTTTAAGCTGAGCTCATTAAACCATCCGTTTAATTTTTGTATTTCAAAATTAACAGTCGGTATCAATGCATTAATGTCGGTTCCAGAAACAAGTGCTGATCTACTGTGTACACGTATACTGAGTGAAACCTATTTCACTCCAGAGTGTGGAGTACGAATAAAGACTTTGTATTACTCTGGAAATACATGACTCCTTTTTTGCTTCATTAACGTACCTCTCAATTCACTGAACAATATCTGATCCCAACACAACAGTTGCTCCAAAGTCCAAAGACCAAACAAATTCATATTCGTTATACATATATATATATATATGTAGTCATAATTGCACAGCACCGAGTTTGTTGAATTGTTTAATCCTGAACCTTAGTACTAGGTTCATGGTTTAATACTACTAGCATCGGTCCATCCAGTGGCGTAGTGTGGTCGTACCGATTGGGGGAGGGGGGGGGGGGGGGGGGTGGGGCACGCAACTTATTGGGATAATACGCGTATCTATGCATTTTTTAGGGTCAAATTATTGAGGGGGAAAGTGTCCCCCCCCCCCCCCCCCCCCCCCCCATTGGCGCTTCGCCACTGGCTTTGTCGCGCACATTTAACATAACGCTCTTTTTACACATACTTTGGTTTATACAAGTTATACAAGAGTTCCACTTCCACGGTTCCGTAACTCTCGATCCAAAGTAAGTCTATATTATATTTATCTTTAATTTTTGTTCAAAGCTAAGTGATATCGTTGTCTTATTATCAACGCTCAGACCAATGTAATGTTTTACTAAAACAACCCAAGGTACCCCGGTACTATTGTTTGTTATCACTTTGTGGACGTGCGCATGGCTGTCAGGGGCTGTCATTGTGTATTTTGGGGGTTTGTGCTACTGGTTGTACATAGTACATTGTATTTGCATGTAGCTCCATAATGACGCAGTTAGGATTATGTTATTGGCCCGAACTGTACTGATATAGTTGTAGCCACTTCCAACAATATCTTGCGAACACTATTGATCCATTAATTTCATAAGATTTGTCCTTACGTGAAATATGACAATCAGATACAAATACGATCGTATAGATTATTATGAAGGGCGGGTGAACATTTCATAGAAAACGAACACCGTTTACCTATACAGGGTGGCCCAGAAATAACGGAACGGGGTACTTGCCATTATGAAGAAACGTACAGACTAGGTTCACTGGATAGATAATCTTTTAAAAGGAAATTTGATACCAATAATAGTAATTCTGGTCGAGTAGTTTTTGTTTTAGGGCGTCTTAAGTGACATCATGTCAGGGTCAACTTGTTGTCAATTTCTAGAAAGTCGGTGCCTGAAAAATAACAATTCGTGCCCGTCATAGCATCAAGGAGCGATCAATGCGAATACTTTTGTCCATGTAAATAATGTGCATTCATGCCCCATGCATAGTCGACATCGGTTTTACAGCTGAATGCACATGGACACGGGAATTCGTATTGATCGCTACTTGGTCCTATGGCGGGCATGAATGGCTATTTATCAGGCACCGACTTTCTAGAAATTGACACAAATTTGACCCTGACATGGTGTCACTTAAGACGCCCTAAATAAAAAAAATACTCGACCAAAATTACTGTTCTTGGTATCACATTTCTTTTTAAAAGATTATCTATCCAGTGAACATAGTCTGTACGTTTCTTCATAATGGCAAGTACCCCGTTCCGTTATTTCTGGGCCACCCTGTATAGTGAAAATTAAAGTTGATGTCACGTTTTGTCACGTACATGCCCCGTCGATGTGTAGAACAATCGAAAACCGTTCCGAAACGCTTTCATCCAATCATAAATATCTCCGTACATCATAATGAGCGAGACAATTTGAAAAATCAAAGCCCATTTCACTATACATTATGTTACCTTATTCACTAGCGTAAATCTGTTCGGAAAACACAATGCATTGGAGGGGCGAGCATTGTTTGTGAACAATTGCTCGCCCCCCCCCCCCCCCCCCCAATGTGCTTTCCGATCAAATTTACGCCCATGACCATATTATAATTCCAAACAACAGGTCACAAGAGAAGTGTGAAAGCTCCAACAGGCCTGTAGCAAGGAGTTTTCAATCCGGGAGGTTCGTAATTTTTGCAAAAAGGGGATCAAGACCGATCGCGCATGGCCGAGACCGAGACCACTGGCTTGAGTTGTGTAAGCGGATGGGGGGGGGGGGGGGGGGGGGTGGGGGGGGGGGGGGTGTCAATACCGAGACCTATCGTATCACGTGACCAAGACCACTGTTTTAGATCGATGGCCGAGACTGATATTTATTTGAATTTTTATTGATTGATTGATTGATTGATTGATTGATTGATTGATTGATTGATTGATTGATTGATTGATTGATTGATTGATGTATTGATGTAATGATGTATTGATTGATGTATTGATGTATTGATTGATTGATTGATTGATTGATTGATGTATTGATTGATGTATTGATGATGGATTGATGGATTGATTGATTGATTGATTGATTGATTGATTGATTGATTGATTGATTGATTGATTGATTGATTGATCGATTGATTGACTAATTGATGTAGTATATGTATTGATTTATTGATTTATTTCATGTACATTTTTGGTCTATGTCATTGAGATAATATCATGCTTATTGAGTATTTAATCGGTATTCTGACATCATAATAAGCGTTCAATTAACTACTGCGCTATTAAGCCATTGAAGGTCGTATACATACTGTACGCATTAATTTATTTTGTATTCAAAATGACAGGAAGACGAGACCAAGCAGATATTTTTGCCGGATTTTCGCATATTCGGGATGGATTCGGATGGTAAGTTACCCGCAGTGGCGTAGCGACGGGGGGGGGGGGGGGGGGCACGTGCCCCCAATAATTTGGGGAAAACAATAGAAAACATAAGGGGACATTTTTTGAAAAAAAAAGAAATACATTAGGTGTGCCCTCCCCCCCCCCCCCCCCCGATAATTGTGCGTATACCCTTTAAACAGACAGTACGTTTGCCAGTGTATTCGGATTTGCGAAAAGTTATGCGCGGAGAGGTGGGGGGGGGGGGGCATTTCATGTACTTCCTTATCTTGTATTTCAAAGAGGAATATATTATGTGAAAGCGCCAAGTGATTTTTGTTGAATTTGATAAAGTTAATGGTTCCCTTTAAGGGTATACTTTTTTTCCATTTATTGAATCGACAATAAAGTAATGCTCGATCAAATCCAAATATAGGTATATTTTCTTCAGAAAATATATGAATACCAACATTTGCGAACCAATATCTACCAATTTATGTATTTTCCCCCCAGAATATATGATTACTCAAAAAGAATCATTCAATATAAACTAGAACTTGGTTAATATTCTCCACTTATTGATGTCTCCTGAATAATAAACGAATGTTCAATAAAATCATATTCTTTCAAATCTTGACAGCCAAAGTTAGCAATTCACTTCCCACCGGCTTTTCGGTTGACGTTCCCGAATGCGTCGTAACGACGTGCTACGAACGTCGCGGCGTCGTCATGGCGAAGTACATGACGCCGCGATGTCTGGACCAACTTGAGAAGTTGGTGACTCACCCTGGCGACATCATGACGATATCGTATCCAAAGTCAGGTAAAGGTGATAGTAATGATGAGGTTGATGATAATAATGCTCCGAGTGCTTTGAGACTTAACTGCCGCAATACAGCGCTATATATGAAAATGGACAAGTATTATTATTATAATGATGATGATGATGTTGATGATGATTATACAAATCTAAATATTAATAATAATTATTATTATAATATAGGATTTCTCGGTCAATTTCGTAAGTTGGCCACACGAATTAATTTTGTGTGTGCATTCAATTTCACCGATATTGTCCTCGCAGCTGTATTTTGCAGTTCAAATTCGTAAGTTCTATTTCGTAAAATTGTCATTCAATTTAAATCGAGAAAATTCGTGATTACGTAATGCCGCCTTCCGTGAAATCCGTTGGCGAAATTGAATGCAAATAACGTTTTTGTTTAATTCATTGCTAAAAGTGGTAAATTACTTGACCGAAGAGCTAAATCGTATGAACAAAATGCAAATTTGATCCACAATTGCAAGCCTTCAGCTCAATTTCGCGAAATTGAATGACACGCTTATCAAAACGAATGAGAAGCTTACGAAATTGGCCGAGAAAACTAATAATAATAATAATAATAATAATAATAATAATAATAATAATAATGATAATGATAATTATAAAGATAATAATGATAATGATAATGATAATGATAATGATAATGATACTGATGATAATAATAATAATAATAATAATAATAATAATAATAATAATAATAATAATAATAATAATAATAATAATAATAATAATAATATATAATAATAATAATAATAATAATAACAACAATGATAATAATAATAATAATACAGATTTTAATAATAATAATAATTAAAATTAAATTATAATTATAGCAGCAATACTAGTTATACCAATAATAATGATAATGAGAATGATAATGCATGGTAATTATAATAATGAAAATAACGACATTTTACAAAACGTACTTTCTAAATTTTGCTTTTATCCTCCTTTTATTTTATTTCAGGTCAAGTCGGGGATTGGAGGAATTTCTTCACCCAAACACAGAGTTATAGATTCGAT
Source organism: Echinarachnius parma (assembly GCA_037951105.1). Classification (NCBI taxonomy): domain Eukaryota; kingdom Metazoa; phylum Echinodermata; class Echinoidea; order Clypeasteroida; family Echinarachniidae; genus Echinarachnius; species Echinarachnius parma. The sequence goes on from JBAMJV010012673.1 coordinate 7,692, forward strand.
GAGTTGTACCAAGAAAAATTAGCTGGATCAAGTTTAGATTTCCAATTCGAATAATATATAGTACATGTAATTTTCTTCTGACTTCACGGGATACAGTTCTGGACAAACATAATTTGAATAACTAAAACTTGTCAGTTATGATTAAAAACTAACAGTTAATATTAAATGATGCTTGAATAGTAGGTAATATATACAAGGAAAGTTACAGGGCTGTTTTCATTATTTAAAAAAAGCAGCTGTTATCACAAGAGGGCGCCCTACAGACACTTAAAGGTTTCAACAATTTTCTAATCAAAATATGTGAATGTGATGCTTGGTAAAGAGATTATATCAACAACAATTTAAAAAACATTTTGGCAACTTTACAGAAATATTTGGAGTATTAAAATAATATTGACTTGCTTTGAGGGGGGGGGGGGGGATTTGGCATATATTGCCTTAAAGGGATAGTTGAGTATTGGTCAAACTTAACTTTAGTAACCAAAACCTGCACCATTACAGTACAAAATAATAGTTATAACTTCACCATGCTCGAAAAGTATACACAATTACAAACGACTAAGTAAAACCCCTGTTATCATTCAAAAAGAGCCGTTACAACTCAAGAGGGCGCTCTGTAAAAAAAAAATAATTGGTTTTAGCCATTTTTCATACAAAATTGTGCATTTAATGTTTTGTTAAAATAATGATTCAATAGAGATATCAACAACTTTTTAAAAACCCATTCAGATTGTTTTCAAAGTAGTCTTTAAAGGTGAATGACAGTAGTGGGAAACGCCCTACCCCCTAAAAATGAAATGTACGCTCTTATTACCAACCATGTGAAAGAATATAGTTTTACTAATATGGGATTATACAAATTTGGCCAAGAAACCGCCTACTAATTGATTTTGCAAAATTATAAATTGATCTGTTGCGGATAGATATCGCGGACATGCGGAATCGCGCATACGCTACGTGCAATTTGACCACGTGCGTTCGCTATACGGGCTTGTCCCCAGCTTGTCGATATCTCCAGTCCAGCGCTAGCGGCGCGGACAGGTGCGAACGGGTGGTGGATTTATACATTTCACGGGCGGGTATTGGATTTCTTCCGATATTTCTGCATTTAACGCATCGTTAGGTTCGGATTTTACCACATAAGCCCTTTTTAGATACTTATTCAACAATATTGATCAATTATAAATGTTTTCTGTTACTTTCCCAAAACTGTTATTCATCTTTAAGCATTTTTAAAAAAAATTCTAAAAAGTCAAAATATCCCCCGGTGCAGAATTTTTGAATAAAAATATGTTTATGGATATTTCAGCCGTTTCTGAACCGATTTTTATCAAATAAAGTCATCTGTCATTCAAATTGTATGTTCTTTCAAATTTGACAGTCAGTTTTTCATTATCTCACAAAAAGATTTCGGGGGCACTTCGGGAAATACCAATACTCAACGCTACTTGAGTTTTTGGTAAAGGGAGTACAGTTTTGATCAAACTGAATTTTAGTAACCAAAACCTGCACAATTACATTACAAACTAATAGTTATAACTCCACCGTGCTCGAAAGGAATGACAAATTACAAATGACTAAGTAAAAAGCCTGTTATCATTTAAAAAAAAGAGTCGTTAAAACTCAAGAGGGCGCTCTCTAAAACCATTTCAACCATTTAAAATTAAATATTGTGCATGTGATGTGTTGATGAAATAGTGATAAGATAGAGAGATAATCAACAACTACCGGTACTTAAAAACCTCTTTTGTACATTTTTGAAGCATTTTTACAATTTGTTTAACGGCTGGTTCAAAATTGTCGAATAATTGTGGGGCCCCACAAATATTACAAATGGTCATGTTTATGGATATTTCAGCCATTTCTGAACTGATTTTGATCAAATAAAGTTTATTCTTAAAATTGTATGCTCTTTCAAATTTGACACTCAGTTTTTCATTATCTCACACAAAATACTATTTTGTGTAGCGCACTCTCTACCAAAACTCAACTATCCCTTTAAAGGGGCAGTCCAGATAAAAATACAGTATATTAGGAACAAATCAAGGATATGCTTTTACACTTCCAGGGTTCGACTCACTTTGGTTAATTTCTAAGTCTAAGAGATTTATTTATTTATTTCAATATATTTTACCAGGGTGGCCCATTCAACAATATGTTGGTCTCCCATGGGGCCCTGAGAGATTCATGTAATGTCATTGACTCTGAGGAAATAATTAATTTTACAGCACTACAAAAATTAAACGTATGGTTTCTAAGCAATGAGCTCAGCTTTAAGAAAACAAAATATATAATTGTTAGGAAACAGGAGGGTCCCCTAATGATATCCACATTGAAGAAAGGGTTCCTACTATATCTTTTCTTGGAGTCATAATGGATTAATGTATGAATTGGAATGCACATAATATATATCAAGTATTAAATCAAACAATTATAGAAGTATTGGATTTATATCAAGATTTCAAGTTTTTATGCCTGAGAAAACTTGTTTACTTACCATTGTTTATCCTCACTTATTATACTGTAATTTAGCATGGGGAAATACTTACCGAACTAAATTGTATTCTTTATATTTGTTGCAAAACGAGTAATTCGAATTATAACTCACTCGGCTTTCCAGGTAAGCCCTAATTTATTAAATAAAAATAATTAAACTTATACGACCTGACATTAAACTTAGTTCCACCTTATCAAAGTTTAAAAGATTAAGTAAACATACATCGTTTTGTAGATTTACCAACATTATAATTAGTCATTAATGTGAAAGTGCACCCACATCGTTTTATATACATGATAATTTTACTTGCGAGTACTATTACTCGAGTTGTGTCCATATTCGCTATTATCTTCCCAATCTATAACATGTTGTGCATTTGTGTTCGATTCCTATTCCTCATATTTTACCCCTGGTACTCCTTGACCCGTTTATTCTTCTTTTATCTTCCTTTTTCCTTCATCCCTAATCTGTTTTCTCTATTATGGTGTGTATGCGATGTGTCAGTTGTTTGCCTTATGCTTAATTTGTAATTATGTGTACATGTTATTTAGTTAATTCGTGTATTGTGTTTATAAGGTGCCCCGCTTACAAGTTATGCTTTCAATTAGGGGGCACCTCAACTATTTGTTGATTTCTTGTATTGTATGTAGGTACTTTTATAATTATTTGGTTGAATTAAAATGAAATTTAAAATTGAAATAAATTGGATATTTCAGCTGTTTCTGAACCGATTTTGATCAAAGAAAGTTGATTCTGTTGTTAATATTGTGTGCTCTTTCAAATATTATACTTCGTTTTTCATTACCTTACAAAAAATATTTCTCGAAGCGCCCTCTAAACCAAAAATGAACTATCCTTTTAAGTTTGTATTCTGTATATGAACGAAATATTGTTCTTCATAGTATGCTGCCGTATATCCTAAACATTAAAACGAGTGTCTTTGTTTTTTTTGTCAACAAATGCTAGTATCATTGTCCAAATCCTCAAAAACTTACTTGGAACTCGAGCAGAACTTATCTCATACCTTGTTGTATTCGTATTAACAATAAAAGCATGGGACAGGTTTCGTTTTTTCTTCAAATTTCCCTTTCGTTTAAAAAGATATTTACGATTGAAGTGTTCGGATTTTTAAACTATCCGCTGGATAACCATAACCGTGTACAGAGTCAGTACAATGCGTTTAATGAATATCACTTCGCATTTCCGCTCAATACTCGGCCATATAACATCCATTTAACGTGAAATGTTCGCACGTTACTCAAAGGACATAATCAGATCACAACAATACACATTGTATCAACCATTCATTAATTTTGTGCACATGTCAACAAAGTTACTAGATCCCTTTAATGTTGTGCTGGTAAAAGGGCCCTTTTTTCTTTAGCCAACGTATATATAACAATATTATTATTATCAGGACATTAATATTTTGTGTGTTTTTGCTAATAGTCCAATGACCGATGGTCATCAAAATAATAAAGTGTTATATAATGTGAACAAGTTATTATTATATCAAAATGATAGGGAAATTGCTTATATCCACTGTGTGAAAGCATGTGAAGCATCGGCGTATAGGGACACATTTTTTTCTGAGGGGCTGGGTCATTTGCTCGCATAACATCTTTTCCATTTTCACCAGACAAGCAACAAAAAAGACAAAAAAGGAATAAATTAAGCATAAAATAAACATATTACACGCACACTCACACACACACACACACACACACACTTTTTTTCATAATGTTTTTATTCCTCCAAATGAAAATACCGATGAACAGCCAAATAACAGTAACATTTAAACATTACAATTATTATTAACAACCCTGTAACTTAACTCTTTATGTTTTACTACCATCCAAGCATCATACAATTATAACTGTTAGTTCTTAATGATAACGATAAGGTTATATTTACTAATATTATGTTTAACTACAACTTTAATATCCCTTTAACAAATTCAAAGTTATGAAAAATTACATGCTCAAAAGAAGATCGAAAAATATTTACCGCCACCTCAGTTACTCCTTAATATCAGCGTTGTAATAATCGTAATACACAAAGTATTCTTTTCATCAATCGAGTTTTGTGAATTTAAAGTTAACTATTTAAAAGAAAATATACATTTGTATTATATCACTTTTTAAACATAAAATAAACATATTATACACGCACACACACACTTTTTTCATAATATTTGTATTCCTCCAAATGAAAATACAGATGAACAGCCAAATAACAGTAATAACACTGATTTACACATTACAAATATTATCAAAACAACCCTGTAACTTAACTCTTTATGTTTTACTACCATCCAAGAATCATACAATTATAACTGTTAGTTCTCAATGATAACGTAAAGGTTATATTTACTAATATTATGTTTAACTACAACTTTACTATCCCTTTAACAAATTCAAATTTGTGAACAATTACATGCTCAAAAGAAGGACTACAAATATATACCGCCACCACAGTTACTCCTTAATATCAGCGTTTTAATAATCGTAATACACATAGTATTCTTTTCATCAATCGAGTTTTGTGAATTTAAAGTTAACTATTTAAAAGAAAATATACATTTGTATGATATCACTTTTTAAACCAAACAAAACTCGACTAAAAAGTAATGATTACAAATTTTAAACAATCAGTTGAAAAGTCTTTGTGTTTTTAATTTTAAAAGTGGCCCGGCAAACCAAATATTTGAATTTTGAAATGAAATTAATTTACCAAACAACAACGTCGTCAACAAAATTACAGAGTATATTTAAAAGTAATAACACATGAAAGAGTCGGTTACAAAAGAACCATCATTAGCAGAGCAGGCTAGTCGAGGCATGTCCTTTCGCAATATTATCATGATACAGATTTCATAATTTGTATAATTTTCAACGTATTTACGATATTTACAGAAGTAATGTTTTGAATAAATATTGATAGGCTTTTATGTGGAATAATTTAACGTCATTAACTAAGAGACATTTTGTTAAAGATTTGCGAAAACTGTTACGAGAGTTTATACCTTTCAGATAATTAGGAATCCCTCTCCAAATTGTACTACCTGCATATGACACTGATTGTTTACCAACTTCAGATTTTATTTTTTCTGGCTTATAATTTAGGTTTTGGTTTATTGTTTTGTATCATAACAATGCTCAACTTTAAAACAATTATCAGTTACCATGGTTACATCATAGGGCAAATCATGATGTATACAGTATATAGTCATACATTACAGAACCAATCGCAAATTTGTACAATCTATAAATATCTAGCATTTGGAAATTACGAAATTAACGGCCTAGGTCCTTTGAAACAGATTGTACGTACTACTTTCTTTTGCAACAAAAGTAGGCTACAGATTGGCGATATGAATGGTATGTACATCCCCAGAGACATACGCGGAAGAATAATTGCAAAATTTGTCTAGGTACGAATTGTCTAATTCTAAATATAATTCCAATTGTGTTCCTCATTGTAGAAAAGACACACTCGATATGTTTTTGTCATGATAAGTTTTCGTCTATGTTAACACCTACAAAAGAAGTATACAGTGTACATGTTCTATAACATTCGTGCCTATAATAATATTCCCATTTATATTTACATGACTGTCTACGTTTACTTTTGAAAACTATGTATTTTGTATTAGAGGTGTTGATTGTCAATTTGTTAACATTACACCATTTCAAAACAGCTGATACATTGTTTTCAACCTCCTTTAAGTCAATACTTTTAGTTCCAGACGGAAAAGAATGAAATAAACTCAAATCGTCCGCGAATAAACGAAACTTAAAGTAATCTGTGGATTGCGGCAAATCGTTAATATAAATTAAGAACAGAGTAGGTCCGAACACTGAACCTTGCGGCACACCACACGTAATAGGTAGTTGTTCAGACATAGCATTTCCATAACAGACATAATGAAATAATTTAGATAAATAACTGAGCATCCACTATAATGGTATGCCACGTATGCCAGTGTTTCATGGTTTATCGTATCAAAAGCTTTTGCAAAGTCTAGAAATAATCCAATAGTTACGTTACCATCATCCATTGTTTTCGATAATTCATCACTTAAATTAATCAACGATAGTTTTGTACTGTATTCTTGGCTAAAGCCATAATGGTGTTTATACAATATTCTATTTTCATCCAGAAATTTAATTAAACGACTGTTTACAAGTTTTTCAACTACTGTATACTGACTATTGGAAGGAGAGAAATAGGTCGATAATTGGAAGGTGTATCTTTAGCTCTTTTTTTGTTATAAACAGGTATTACTTTAGCAATTTTAAGAGCATCAGAAAAGATACCAGAAAGGAATGAAAAATGTATGATATATACTAAAGGCCGAGCTATGAACCGAGCAGTATCAATATAAACTCTAATGTAGCAGTCACACCGCCAAACCGAATCCAAACCAACACGAGACCAGACCGAATAATTCGGGGACGTATCGGGGACGTTCGGAGTGCTAGCGGTTTGGTGTCGGAGTGGTATCGGAATTGTCGGTCTCTTTTGTTGTGACCGCTAACCCCAGTTCGGACTCTTGTCGGTGGCCGATAAAGTGGAAGTTCGGTCTGATTTCGGTTTTGCTACATTAGTGGGACGTTATCATAACCACATCCCTTCTTTGCATTCAGAGAGAGAATAACACTTCGTATACTTCAATAAATGTAACAGGAAGCATGGAAAATAACTTATCAACTTCCTGCTTCATAGATGTATACGAATCGTTTTAATTATTCTCTTCTCTTTTTTGGCTAAATTTTCTCCAATTTGAACAAAACAAATTATTAAACACCTCACTTATTTCTATGTTTTTTGTTTTTTTGTGTATATTCCCTACGTTCACCATTCTGATTAACTTGACATTTCTCTACTAACGATCTATCTGTATCAAAAGCCTTTTTTATTTAATATTTCATTAATATTATTCTGTATTTTCCGTATATCGTTCGTATCTCTATTACAAAGATCATTGTAATGCATCGATTTAGCTTTCCGTAATACTGTATTAACTAATATTATGGTAACGTGGAGAGGGTAGAACTGGCAAAGTATAGGAAATTAATGGGTAAAATAAACTAAGGTGGCAACTAATCTGAAATATCTTTACTACATATTTAGAACATAAATGAAAAATAATAATCTGGAATTATTGCTTATTAGAGGCTCTAACCACTGAAAATCAATAATATTCATAAATATGCAAATTAGGGGCAGCCATCTTGGCTTTTAGGGTGTTGCCCATACGGCACATGCAAATGAGCACCGTAAATGAATTCCTTGTCCCAAATTACCCTAGAATAATCGTTTTTATCAATATTGTACTATTCCTAGATAGAAAATGACCCCTGATCACATTTCAGAAATATGCAAATTAGCTAAGTAGCTTTATTTTGCAAATTAAACCACTTTCCCCAGCTTCGATTTCTTAGGACTTTTTTTAATGTTGTTCAGGGGAGTTTCCTGAACAGAATTTCGAAGAAAATTCCCATGTTGCAATTTTGCCGAGGTCAAGACCCTATATTGACTGGACTATTGAGGGCAATCTCAATGGTGATTTTAGAGGTATATTTTGATTGGATTATCAGTGAAAAAAATTACAAACGTCAGCCTAGAAGTCAAATTTTGTGCTCTTTTTAGTTTGGCAGGACCACTTAAAAAGTTAAAGCCAAATGCTCGTTTTGGGAAAATTATCGGAAATAACTTTAGTGGCCAAACTAATTGATTAGTATTGTTGAAATAGCATAAAAAGGGGCTTGTGTGGAAAAATCCGAACCTTAGTATCGTTAAATGCAGAAATATCAGTTAAAACGTTTATGAAAGCCGCTGACATTGAGTAAATTCACCGTCAGGTTGGCCCGTCTACGCTGGCCACATCTATACGCTCGTTCGTGCGATACGCTCGTGTGAAACCATGTGCCGCATTTGCCATAGGATTAGCACGCAGCGCACGAGGGTGCATCAACATACAACCGTCGGCGATATCAATTTACAGTAAATAATGAGTTTTTATAATTTACCAAATATATAAATTAGTCGGCGGTTTCCAGGCCAAATTTGTATCATCCCGTATTCTAAACATATTCTTTCACATGATTGGTAATAAGAGCGTACATTCCTTTTTTTTGTGTGTGGGGCGTTTCCCACTACTGGCATTTGCCTTTAAAGGCCTGATATTATGCAATTAAAATAAAGGTGTTAATAGTTATTGATACTTGTCATCGTTCACTATGTTATTTAGTTGTAATATATTCAAGTATATAATGTGTGTCTTGTGACTAAGAAGCAACCAAAACTTTACTATACAATAAAGGCCCGTTGCCAGGGGATGCGTTGGGTGCGTACGACCCCCCCCCCCCCCCCCCCTAAGAAAAAAATATTAGAAATGTAGACTTTTTAATCGTTTTCGGGTCCGTTTATCGGTCTCGGTCATCTAAACCAGTGGTCTCGGGCAACAATTGGTCTTGTTGACGACCCCCCCCCCCCCCCCCTCCCCGATTACATAACTAAGCGTTCGGTCTCGGTCCCGTTTTTTGTACGCACCCCCTCCCCCCCCCCCCCCCCCACCCCTCCTCTTGAAAAAATCCTGGCTACGGCCTGCAAAACAGCTCTGTATCAGTAATTCAGTATAGGCTATACATAATATATGCGTAACTATGGGGGCACTTGCCCCCCCCCCCCCACTAATTTAAGAACAATAAAATAAACTCATTAAGGATACAAATTATTAAAAAAAATAAGATATACATGTAAAAGTGTGCCCTCAACAATTTACGTGCAAACACGTACAAAATTAACACAAAAAAAAACAGTCGGACCACGCTAGGCCACTGGGTCTAATGTTATATCTCTTCTAGCCTATGATAACTAAGTTCGTCCATAGCCATGTGATTTACCTCCGTGTACCATTTCGCCTAAAATGCCGCATGTGGGTCGATACATAATTATGTCTAATACGATTTTGTTATAGAGCTATATACATAAGGGTAAAGTGCATGCGCGTTTTAATATTAACATAATCAAATTGTTATACACCAGAGAGATCATTAACTATAGATAAAATGAAGATTAATACGAATCATAAATAGACGACATGTTTACATGTACATTGTAGATTCAATGTGGCGACCAATAAACCTTTTTATAATAACTGACTGTAGACCAAAATGCGACAACCACAGCGTATATTCTTCGATTGTCGCAACTTCCTGCGTTTTGGCGTTCAGTTGATTGGTCGTATTTTCATTTCGGTCTTCTTTAGTGAATAAAAATTCCCCTTCCAGTGATACCAAACGACTCCAGTTCCGTAAGAAGTGGTGGTTCCACCCAGGTAATCCCCGTTCAGGTTGGAGAATTGACAGCTCATGTACCACCACGCACCGTGGAAATGCTCCGCACAGTTATTTGGCCATATGTCCAAGTCTCTATCCTTCGTACTGAACTTCATACCATTATGATAGGTAAGGGAATCGCCTGAAAGCATTGCAGTAAATAAAGAAAAATAAAACAAGAATGTTTGTTTACTGTAGCGAATGATTTTATTACACGCGTATATATTTGTTGGTGAAAATCGAACACGAAAACATTTGCTCGGCAAAATTACAATCTGAGAAAATATTATGTGAAGGAGAATGTGGTAGTGTGTAAACAAACTATTGTGATTGACTAATAAAAAGAGAGACGTGTCAATATATCCAAGATAGTTCGATTATATTTCTACAGAATAGTTACCTTTGTTTCCCATATTCAAAATGCAAAATATCGCCTTATCATTATGTTTTGTTACAAAACTGTTATACCATTCTAATCACTGAATGATTCCATAAGGTACGTCAATTTCAAATTTCAATTTCAAATTTTATTCAACACTAATCACATATATATACATTTAAAATATACAGATGCAAAATGAGGTTCAAATGTTATACAAATTAAAATGATCACGTGAATACCACAAAATAAGAAATTGTCATTTATGAAAAGGACATCCCTTTACTTAAAATGTCTGTTCCCAAATCTACAGCTATACGTGACTATGTTGATATTTTAGTTTTTTCCCCCAAACCGTGTAAACATAATCATAATACAAGAACGTAGTAAAGCGGGGAATTAGTGAATTTCAGTTTGGATTGCAAGACACCCGCCGACTTATCTTCGTGGGATGAAATGGGGAAGAACAGACTAATCCTGAACTCGTATAATTATGAGTTTCTTAACGCTAATTATCTATCCGAATTGTTAACAATAATAGTACAGTGTTAAAGTGAAGTTATTGACGTTTCTGCATTTAATCAATATTTCTGAATATTTAGTTCTCAACTCTGAACCTATACATACTGCATTCCCGGCATAATCCCCTACACTGAGCTGGTAATACATGGTCTCATTGGCCACAAGAAACTGGTTGTACTCCGCGTACCGTGTATTTCTTTCGAAGTCCTCGAGGTCGATCCGGAGTTCGTACGTCTTCTGCGATGTCAGACGATGGATCTTCTCGTTACCGAGCCAGTGCTCGCCCACCAACGCTGCCGAAGCCGTACTTGTAGTCCGTCCAATTAAGATAGAAGTCCACACTCCGTCCTGACGTCGCTGAAAACCTTTGACTTGTATAAAATAATACAAATTGAAATTACTGTTTTAAATGCTCATTGTTTGTATAGCAAATCGAAAAATTTCAATTCCAATAATGCCAGCTTCAAAACTAGAGATTAATGGAAATTTGTTATTGAATAATACGAGATGGTGGGGTGAGCTGATTCAGGCTTTTGCCTACAAATATTACCATATCCTGTTTTTTGTTCAATATGCACGATAATGACAACAGTTATCCCTCGCAGCCAATTTAAAGTATATTTTATCTGAATGTTACATTCGTATGTTGCAACACACAAAGTTTAAAGAGACTTAGACCCCGTTTACAGTGAAAAAGGCCGGGCCGAGACGCGTCTCGGCCCGGCCTTTTTTCACTGTAAACGCTCAAAAGGCCAAATGCGGGCCAAAAGTGGCCGCGCATTATTTTGGCCCCGCTCTGGAGGTAGTCTCGGCCGCGGCCGAGACGCGTCTCGGCCCCGCTTTTTCTCACTGTAAACGCACGCAGGGCAAATGCGGTACCAAATTGGGAAAACAAGTCATTGCAAATAACGCGCCTTTGTTCTGTGACCCCGTCACTCCACAAAATAATGGTTTGTTTACATGTAGAGCGCCACTACGACAAGATATTGAAAGGGCGGCCGGGCCGAGACCACCACTGTAAACGCAAAAAATTGGGGGGCCGAGTACCGCAATTTAAGCAGGGCCGAGACGCGTCTCGGCCCGGCCCTGCACTGTAAACGGGGTCTTAGTAACATTGTCCAAATCCTCAAAATAAAATTTCAATTCTAGCGGTTCCCTCATACCTTAATGTATTCGTATTAACAATAAAATCATGGACCGGTTTTGGTTTTTCAAATTTCCTTTCGTTACAAAGATAATGTACGATCGAAGTACTTCAGATAAGAAAAACTCCGGTGGAGTTTTATCTCATCGTGTACAAAGTGTGTGCAGTGAGTAGTGAATATCACTTTTGCATTTTCGCTCATTACTTGGCATGCAATGTCCATTGGACTTGGAATTTTCACACAATACCCTGTGGACATATGAGATAACAACAATATACCGGGCGTATCAAAAAAGCGTTACACTTTTTAAAAAAATGTCAACATTACATTTTTTATATATTTATAAGATTGTTTCATGTCGATGGATGCCCATGGTCTCATCTATCAAGTGCCACTAACAAAACACATTTCGTTCACGCTTGTTGGGCGAATACTGACAGTTTTTTTGTACATAGTGTCAAAAATGGCTTGCGCCAAATTGAAAGAAGAGGGACAATAAACCAGCAGACTGAAAATATCACTGAATAAGTACTCTCGTTCAGACAAGTGCTCTTTGCCATCAATTTAAGACTATTTTATGATTTTGTAATAATTTTGTGGCAATTTTCTATCATAATTTATCTGATTTCATTTTTGCATATGCATGGATGAGAATCAATAATGGTAATTACTTCAGATCTTTTTTAAAGCACAGACACATCAATACCACATGCCAGT
>JBAMJV010012674.1:0-49639 GCA_037951105.1 Echinarachnius parma
TCTAGATCTAATCACTATTTCAACAAAACATCACATGCACAATATTTTATTTAAAATGGTTTAAACAAATTATGCATTTTTTTAAAGCGCCCTCTTTAGTTTAAACAGCTCTTTTTGAATGATAACATGCTTTTTACTTAGTCGTTTGTAATTTTGTTATTCCTTTTGAGCATGGTGGAGTTATAACTATTAGTTTGTAATGTAATGGTGCAGGTTTTGGATACTAAAATTCAGTTTGACTAAAACTGTACTCTCTCAGATACCAGAACTCAACTATCCCTTTAAATACAATGTTGGTATCGTCAGATTGTATTGCTTTTATTTTGTATTTGATTGTGTTCTTATTTCTGGTTATTGTAATGGATATGAAATAAACTGAGGCAAAAAATTATAAGTTTATAATAATAACCTATACTTAGAAAATGTGCATATTGGATGTGGATTTCAGTGATTTCACTTTGTTTGCATAGTTTACAATGCACAAACTGCATGTTCATGAATTGCATTGAATACAGTCCAAAGTTGTTAGTCCATAACAATAAAAAATGGACCCTTTATGGTTAAGCCTTTGTTTACTCAGAGTAAACAATATTAATTCATGTAGTGTAAACGTAATGCTCGATTTCAATAGCCAAGGTAAAACTTAACCAAGTAGAACCTTTTCAAAGTATAATTTATAAATAGCAATGCCAATTCCCATTTATTTTGGCAAAACAATGCATCAATCATTTCAAAACAATGAACTGTTTTGCACACTGAGAGAAAACCACTCAAAGCATTAGAACTTTCTGCGTTTTTGTATACAAATATTTACAAACATGTTTACACTGTACTGATAAATTTATTAGATTCATATTTTTAATGCGTGTTTTTATTTCCTTGTGAAACCCTGTTTTATTTAACCGAAAAAAAAAAATATATGTACAGCTGTAATATCAGCATAATTGGGTATGTATAGAGTACAGAAGCCATGACGTCATACAAATCTTTTTTTAGAATTTTCAAATTTGAACTTCATTTTCAGAAAGAGCATAACAAATCATGTCTAAATACCAAAAAGCAGTGGAATATGTTCAGTATTGGCTGAGTTTTCCCCATCCTAATGAATTTTACTTCAATGGGCGATCAGTGTTATAGTGCACTGGTTCATAAAGTTATGAACCAGAGCACTATATGACACTGATTGCCTATTGACAAAAAAAAATCATTCGGATGGGCATATCTCAGCCAATACTTAACATATTTATTTGATTTTCGGTATTTGGACATTATTTGTTAAATGCTCTTTCTGAAAATGAAGTTCAAATTTGAAAATTCTAAAAAAAGATGTTTATGACGTCATAGATGACATCACACTTCACCACTCTACATTTAATAAGGGGGTGCTTCTTAAAAGTACATACATGTAGGTGTGATTTTACTGTATAATACAGATAAATGGTTGCATAAACCATAATGCAGGTGTAGTGCACGATTCGTATTACTAGTATTATCACAAATTATTATCACAAATGGGCTATTCCACGGAGGTATGGCAAAAATGATGAAATTTCAAATTTGTCTTTGGAACTTTTTGTTGTTAGTACTTCAACATTATACAGAGTGTCCCAGAAACCGGATTTCATGGCAGAAATTTTCTGTCATAATGAATAATTTCTTTAATGAGATATATACATGAATGAAAAGCTCTGTTTCTCTTCTTTCATTTGATGTACAAGTGTACAACTTATGGCACATAATTCACGTATTCACTGAATTAAAACAATGGAAATTGCTGTTACCAAAATTCCATTTGCATGCAGAAATTGAAAGTTTGGGTGAGTTTTTAGGGCAGTAAACATACTTATTTTGAAAAAGGACAAACACTGCATACAAATTTATATTTGTATCTTTTATATGACACCTCATGCACAAAAAATAAATGATGTATGCCAGAGAAGTACAATAAAAAAACAATAAAAACATGCCTGATTTCTGCCCAAATGAGTAGATAGTTGAGTGAGAAGGCGCTCAGCTTTCCTGACTTAGCAGCTGACAATGTACTTGATGCATGAGTGAATTTACACAAACATGAGGATCAGGGAAAACATGGGAAACATGCTAGATCAGGAAAGTTAATCATTTGGGCTGAAATCAAGCACGTTTTCATTGTACTCTTTCTCTGGCATAAATCATTTATTTTTTAATCATGAGGTGTCATATAAAAGATAAAAATATGACTTTTTATGCAAAGTTTGTCCTTTTTCAAAATAAGTGCGTTTACTTCCCTAAAAACTCACCCAAACTTTCTATTTCTGCGTGCAAATGGAATTTTGGTAACACCAATTTCCATTGTTCTAATTCAGTCATTTGTGAATTATGTGCCATAAGTTGTACATCAAATGAAAGAAGAGAAACAGCTCTAGCTTTTCATATAATGTATATCTCATCTAAGAAATTATTCATTATGACAGAAAATTTCTGCCATGAAACCCGGTTTCGTTTTATCTGGGACACACTGTATAACCTGAAGTGTTAAAATCCAAAATATTGTGGTGTTTTGATAATTTTAAGGAAAATGGCGCCACTTTTGTTGCTCAAATTTGTTGTGCATTAAATTTCTGAAAAATATCATTGTCACCTAATCAAGGGCATATTATTTATTTAATTCCGAGAAAAACTTAGTAATTCTGACTTTATTTGTTTGACAATGTGTCTAACTTTCTGAATGATAGTGATTTGTAGGCTTATCAGATGATTTTTTTGTTCAACAACATATTCCAGTACACAGGACATGTGGAAATGTAACGTGAGTGACGAAAAAGCACAATTTTTTCTCTATTTCTTTTGTTTAATGAGAGTGAATGGAGCTTAACTAAATTTTCCTCCTACTACCAGGCCTAGATGTCCTGCAAAAATTATGAGGTTCATATTGACTGGGAACATCATGTAATGTAGCATCAATGTGAAAAATGTAATGTGAGTGACGATGTAACGTGAGTGACAATATTGCCAATGCAAATTAATATTGCTAGTTATCAAAATTAAAATTTTGGATAAATAATTATACCCAAAAGTAGTGAATTCCTCTAAAGATGATTAATTTAGGCTTTTAACACGATTATTTGCAAAAGAAATACAATTTGGATGTAATATGTCACAAAACCCCACTGCTATAACATGCAATTCATTTTGTAACGTGAGTGACGATATTGCCAATGTACATTAATATTGCTATTTATCCCAAAGAAAAATTTGGCTAAATAATTATACCCGAAAGTTTGTGAATTCCTCTAAAAATTATTACTGTAGGCTTTTAACACAATTCTTTGCAAAAGAATTAATATTTGCATTGCATGTAATGTCACAAAACCCAGTGCATATGCCATGCCCAGGAAGCTATACTAGCGTATATGCTATTTACAGGCAGATCTGCCGAGGAATCATGACTTTCCTTCGTCAGACTAGATGATTGATTTACCCATTTTTAACAAATTAGACACACAAAGCAACAAAATAATAACTAAACAACGAATGTAAGTTATTGAACTATTGATACAATAAGTTTCAATCACCAAAATGCTCAGAAAATAGTTTGAAAAATAACGAAACTTGCGGTATAACACGCACTGAAATATAGCAGTTTCCGCTCAATGCCCCTGGCGTGACATCACCAGAAAGACATGTTTACGGTCTCCGCCAAGTCGCTTGATTCGGTAGTCGAAACAGTGTTCAATATATTGCCCGTTTGTATTTTCTCTGACTAGTGAGTGCTTGGAAAGTATATTACATATGATCTTAGCTATCTGTAGACTGGTATAATTCAACTAATGTTGTGTTTTTTCAATGAATCTACACTTTAAACAAATTTCATTTGCCAGGAACCACCAGAACAGCGTGCTTGTGAATGATGCAGAGATGCCCCATGAAGACATTATAAGTTTTTGGCAATAATTCTTGTAATTCCCATAAAGTGGACAAACAGTGTAACGATTGAGCCATTATTTTTGTGACAAAATGTATTATTATATCAGATATTGTTTTTAAATTTTTATTTGACAGCAACCATCAGAACAGCGCGCTGGTGAACGATGCTGAGATGCCCCATGAAGACATCAGCGTGGAGCTGAGAGATGTTTGTTCCAACTCTAATCTGGAACAGGTCCTAGAAGACCAGACCTGGGCTGACGATGCATCGTAAGACTCCTTTCCAATATCTATCTAATATATTCAGGAAAATTTAAGGGGGGAATGGGAGAGAGGTGTTATGCTTTTAAAAGCTGTTCGTAGGGGAGATTTATTAAGATGCATTGCTGAGAGATGTTTGTTCCAACTTAAATCTGGAATAGGTCCTGGAAGACCAGACCTGGGCTGATGATGCGTCGTAAGACTTCTCAAATATTTACAACTAAAACTTGAACATTATCATCAAAACTATAATTTAGTTATATATAACTCAATCATGCTTGAATGATAGAAAGACATATCAATGGCTAAATTAGAGAGATTTTTGTTTTCAAGGAGATGCTTTCATTGAAATAGCAGCAGTTAAAGCAAGAGGGCTCCTTCAGACACCTGAATGTTTCAGCCATTTTTAATCAATAATTGTGGATGTGAGATTTTGTTTTAATATTGATTCAATAGAGAGGTTGTAAGTCATATAACACAAGTTATTAATCTGTTTAAGACTTGATGTTCAGATTTTTAAGGGTACTTTATACACAGGTTTTAGGTGATCACTAAACTAAAGGTGGTTTGACTGTACTTAGAAAAAAAGAAATTTTCAAAGACCATTTCTGCATTTGAAAATTCAATCATATACAATATGGCTCGACAGTAGCCCTATTGCCCGAGGCAAGTACAAATTTATGTTGTGCAAGTACAAAATAAATGGCCTAGTTTGGTTGCTTGATTGGGCTACTAAATTATTGGTCAATTATGAGAGAATAATGTAATTCCCTAGGTTTATATCTCATCTTGAAGTAAGCGGCCTAGTAAAATTTGAAAAGTTATTCATTATTTTACTTGCCCGAACGGGCCAGTAAGGAAAAAGGTTAGTGTGGAGTTAATGGATCATTTTAATATTTTACACATAATGTAGACTGATATAATTGCTAATTGCTATATCACTTTCTTGGTTATCTTCCAGTGGATTGATGCCCCACTGCATTGCCATTCTGAAGACCTGCCACGACCTCACAGAGAAGATGGTTGCCATGACGATGGGGAACTCTCACCACCTCAAGTCTTCCGATTCCATCCCGGACATCGTAGCAGTCGCAAGGAAGATCAACCCCAGGTGAGAAAATTAAATAAGATATGAAGAAGAAACAATAGAAAGGCTCCTTGATCAGCCCACATGTTATTAACATCCCATTCATACTTGCATCTAGCACTGGCTCGGCACTGGCTTAAGCTTTGAGCAAGTATTGAATGAACAGTGGCTTAATCCAGTGCTGAGCCAGTGCCAGACACAGTCAAGTGTAAATGCAACAGTGGCCTGGATTGCGCATGCGCATTACGATCTTGCTTTTAAATACACGCACGCTCTGCACACAAGTTTTGCATAGCCATTGTGACGTCACAATAGGGTGCACTACTTGTCCAGTGTTGATGCCTAGTATGAATGGGTAGACATCTTATCCCAGGCCAGTGCCAGGCCAGTGCCGAGCCAGTGCTAGACACAAATATGAATGGGGTGTCAGTCTCTGCAACGAAGTGGCCGGAGCTCGGGGTTTTTAGTTTTGAAAAATAATAAGCTCTATCCAAGCTTGAAGTTCACGTCTTAATTTCTGGGTGTCGAATTGTCTCATAATTAAACAAAACTTTTTTGTTAAGTTGTTAATGTTTGTATTTTTCTCTAGTTAAATTGATGTCCTCTTTGGATTTTCACTCAGCCCATCGAACAACATATGAATTATATTATATGCCTCTCCCAAACATAAATATTATATACCGTACTGTTTTTTTGTGTGTTTGCTTTTCTCTTTTGTTGTTGTTGTCTTCCTTATGCAGTCAGTGTGATTTAGCCCAGGCTGAATTTAACCTTTTGATGTGAATTCCACCCATTAGGTTTTCCATATTTGTTATCAAATGTAAATTTTTTCTCTCTTTTTTTTCTTCAGGGTTGATGATGTTGTGAAGTGCATGTACCCGCCCATTGACCCTCGCCTGCTGGAAGCTAGGTAGGTATCATGTAGAAGCTATTAAATGTGCACCTGTAAAGTGTCAGATATTGCCCAAAATTACATTTGAGACTTCAATCTTATACCAAAATCATTGTAAGTTATGTCTGAATGATGTGCGAAAGTTTCATTGAAAAAGAACACTGCTTTCTTGGTTAAAAAAGCGAAAATTTGCATCAGCTTTTACAACGTATTACTGTATAACGTGTATGAGGTTTATGAATGATCATCAATGATAGATATCGTCATACTAAAGGGGCATTTAAAAAAATCTAACCCTATTTTATTCTTCTCTTACCATAAGCCAAACAACACGGTAGAAAAGAAATGTGGAAGCTCCAAGTAATTTTTGTGGAGTTAGACACTTTACTGGTTTCACTTTAATCCATTTAGTATGAGAACCGGGTGTAGCATACACTCTACAGGAAATGAAATATCTTGTAGGCAAGGGGTTGAAGCGTAATGAGAACAATAATACAGTTTGTCAGATTCTAAATTGAAGAGATTGTTTTTCTGTGTGTATATGTTTAGCTCTGTTTACTCTGTTTAGTACATGACCTATAAAGATGACCAAAAATCATTACAATTGAAATGGAAGAACTGTGTATTCATTTCCATTTTCCAGGATAGATAAAGTTTAAATTCTTTATCATGCCATTTTTTAGTCACAAAAATTGCTTGAAGAGTTCAGTAAGTAATTTGGGTTTTGCGTGTCGAATGCTTTTTCAAGTCGACAAAATGTGGCTCTATCATTGCCTTTCCCTAATGCAGCCATACACTGTATGTACTCCTCTAGTTGCCACTGTTACTGATTACCGTTACCCTGCGTTTTGTATCTATAGGTCTGCTGCTTTGCTGCTATCTTTACAAAACCTGGTGCTGCTGACCAAGCAGGCTTGTCAGATGTCTAACTACGTGGAGTGGATCGATGGCTCCATGAAACAAATGGAGTCACATTTACAGGTAAATCCAAGAAGGTCCCTTTCAGGTTTTCTTAGCTTTATGTTAGTTTGATCTTGAGTTGGCTTTGAACATTCCTGGAAAAAATTGGTAACAATCACATACCAAATATCATTGTAAGATACTTCTGAATAATGTGTGATAGTTTCTTAGAATAACAACAGTGTTTACCTAGTTAAAAAGCATTGTTAGATGTCTTCACCTACTGCCCATTTTTTTTTGAAGGGGCAGGAAATCCCAGCCTTTTGACTTCCTGGATGTGATGAGAGCAGAACGCCTGTCATTGCTAGTCACTTATTTCGTCTTGAATATTCCCGGTTACAAAAAGTAATCAACATTTTTATGAACCACTGTCGTCTGCTTTCAATGCATACAGGAGGCGGCTATTTCTTTAACTTCTCGCGTTGAAATGAGGTGGCAGGCGTAGAACACAATAGCGGGTTACGATACACTATTGTCCCTGCCTGCCACCTCTTTTCAACGCGAGAAGTTAAAGAAATGGCCGCCTCTTGTGTGCATTGTAAGCAGACGACAGTGGCCCATAAAATGTTGATTATTTTTGTAACCGGGAATAATCAAGAGGAAATATGTGACTAGCAATGACAAGACATATGCTCTGATCACATCCAGCAAGTCAAAAGGCTGGGATTTCCGGCCCCTTTAACTACAATTTAAAAGCATTCTTGAATGCTTTTCTATTCAATCATAAATATCTCCTGATATTTAGAGAGACACTTAACAAAATCAAAACCCATTTCATTATATTATGTTACCATGCATAAGCCAAACAACAAGGTAAAAGAAAAGTGTGAAAGCTGCAAGTGATTTTGGTTGAATTGAATTTAATTGGATCACCTTAACTTTTTGTGTTTTTTAAAACCATTTTTCTTCTAATTGTCCCTCAGGTGCTTCGTGATGCAGCAACATCGTGGGAGACATCCCCTCTCCTCATGGAGAGCAACCAATCACAGGGCGCTGTTCTGGGAGCTGTTGGCCCCGCCCCTCTCACACAAGTGATCTCACTTACATCATCAAATGTATAGCTCAGAGAGAGGGAGAGAAAGGGGGGGGGGGGAGGGATGGAGATGGGGTAGAGTGATGAAGGGGGTGGGGGCCCGGGTGGAGATACCAGTAGGAAATGATGATGTTTGCAAATTTGTTTGTATATGATTGCTGCATATGTTTTGCTCCTCTAACACAAGTGATCTCATCAAATGTATAGCTAGGAGATATGTAAGAGAAAGTGAGAGGTGGATAGAAAGAGGGAGGGAGGGAGGGGGGGGGGGGTAAATACAGTAGAAGAGAAAGTAGAGAGAGTTGGGAGAGTTAATATACAGTCCTGTGTATAGTGACTACCTTTATAGGGAAACCGTAGCCACTACTGTAGACAGATTCCATAATACTGTTTTTTTTTTCTCAGCAGGGGATAATTTTTGGTGGCCGCCATAGTCAGGTTGGCTGCTATAGACAGATGACCACGAAGACAGTTTTAACTGTATTTTATATTTGCACAAGATGTTCTAGATGATTGCTGCATATTTTTTGTTCAACATGTATTATAAACAAAAACTAGAATATGTGCTAAATAAGCTAATTAATTAGCTTTCCTTTTTTGTATAAACATCAAAGACATCATTTTGTCTCTAGAGTACTAATAAGGGCCTTGATTTTAATAGGTCACTGTAATAGGAGTTAGGAAGAGAGAAAGGAGAAGATAGGAGGAGACAGAGAAAGACAGAAACAAAGAGAAGGTAGGAGAGAGCGAGGAAGAGAGATAAGAGATGGAGAGAGGGGGGAAGAGACGGGGAGAGGGGAAGAGAGGGGAAGAGAGAGAGGGGGAAAGAGTGAGTGAACAAAGAAAGAAAGAGACTCTTTTCTTTTCTTTGGCCTTTTGTTATGTACATGCTAATCTCTGATGCCCATTTATAAAGTTATGTTATTTTTAATGTAAGAAACATTCCGGTATCTGCTGCATGAACATTTTCAGAAAAAACATTTACCATTTCAAAAGCATCTGTGTCGCTCAAATAACTTATAAGAATTTACGTTGCCAAATTTGTGCCTCTAATCTTTCCAAGTGTTACTTCTTATGAAATAGAACTTTGATGTACTTCAAATTGTGTCTTTTCCTATATTATATGATATTAATGTTTGTAAATGTCATTGTGAATATCAAATCAAATCATAATAAATATTTAGTTATGCTCACTTCTGTGATATTATGCACATTATTAATGCTTAAATTGATACAATAGTGTATGCACATTCCTATCATGAGATATAATGAATAAACCAAACAAACTGTGACTTACAAAAATGATAGATGAACATACATTGAACACTGTTTGGTTGAAAAGAGCTAACAATAGTGAAATTATTTGATTCATGCCAGTCCTTTCACATTCATAATAATAAGTTAAATCCAAAGCATTTTGAATGTTCACCTCATACTTGAAGAAATCATTTATTTTGTGTAACAAAATAAGCTAATTTATGTGTATATTAAGTGCTTTTGTGTTGTACATTAATGAAAAAAATTAGTTTCATGAAACTGTAATAGAGAATATGAACAGTACATAGTCAGTATAGAGTATTATCATATTGTACTTACAATTCACTTTTATTTAATAGTGAGTTTATTTTTAAATATATGTCATAGACATTCCATCATGTATACGATGTACATGTATAAATTTGAGTACTCATTTTTAGTCAAGGAACATATTTTTTATAGAGAGACTTATTATATAGAAAATATTATAATTTTGATTTTCTTTGTTTCTACATGAAGTGTAATTTGTTCATGCAATTAAATTGTTTATAATACTTTTTTTAGGTAGAGTTCAAAATCAAAATCATTAGTACTGATGAAATATGTATTAATGTATAACTGTAAATACAATATTTTTGTATTTTTCTCTACAAGTAATGTACTAATAAGGCTCAACACTAGCTCTGGCCATATGGCATTGACCCATAGTCTTTAATAAGTGATGTCGGCCCTATACAATTTAATGAAAGTGAATTGTTGGTGGCTTGAATGGTCAACTAGATGTTCAAATTGACAGAAATAGTATGAGAAAATCTTGTAAATGTTTGTTTCAAGATTTTTTTTCAATCTGGGATTCAGTAGTAAAAGTTTGAGAGCGAATTATAAATTAACATTTCTGTGCAGAATCCGCAATGAAAGGGATGCCTGTAAAGTGTCAGATATTGCACAAAATGACATTTGAGACTTCAATCCTATATCAATATCATTGTAAAATACAATTGAAAGATTTGTGAAAGTTTGAAAGAAAACAAACACTGTTTACCTAGTGAAAAAATCGAATATTGAGTTCATATTTTATCACCAAATACTGATGGCCTGCCGTAGATTTGTCGCAGTAATAATCATCCGTTTGCGATATCCGCACCCGTGTATGTTGACAGACGGTACAGAATTCATGGAATTTGCGCGCTCGGCTCAAAGTTCAGTCGGGTCGGGAAGGTTTCCCACGCGCGCTGGCCGGACGTGTTCAGCTACGGCAATTGTACTTTTTATCAAAAGCGTAAGCTAACGCTTTTGAAATAATGATTTTCAATGATAATTATCTTCATACTAAAGGGACATTTGAAAAAATCTAACCCTATTTTATTCTTCTCTTACCATAAGCTAAACAACACGGCAGAAGAGAAACGAGGAAGCTTCAAGTATTTTTCATGGAGTTAGACACTTTACAGGCATCACTTTAATGTCAATTTTGACAATTTTGAATTAAGGCCGCCATTGTACAATGCAAAATAATGCCTTTCAAATGATATCTTGCTCAAGGTATATTTTTAACATGATAATTAATAGTATTACATATTTCACAATTTTCTTTCTATTTCAGCACCTAGCTTCTATGACAAAGCTCAAATTGACAAAAGAAGATATTGCATTTTGAGAGCAAAGTCATATACTGTACAGTAATCCTTCTAATATGAATGAAAATGAGCAAAATAAACAAGGTTTACTCAGGAATCAGCTAGAAAGTTTCTTCGATGGTTTGTTTGTCTCTGAATGAATCCCCCATTGCTATAATTATAAACCTGACACAAACCCAAAGGATTATAAATCAACTTAGGGATATGTGCGAGGGATCACCAAAGTGATAAAGCTTTTACAATAGAGTGGTGACGTGTGATGTCATAAACAAATTATTTTTAGAATTTTCAAATTTGAACTCGGAAAGAGCATGACAAATAATGTCCAAATACCAAAAATCAATTGAATATGTTAAGTACTGTATTGGCTGAGATACGCCCATCCGAATGAATTTTACTTCAATAGGCAATCAGTGTTAGTGCCCTGGTTCATAACTTTATGTGACAAGTTCCGGACCTTGTTTCATACAAAAATTGCAGCTGTTGTAAGTGTCCAATTATTGTAATTACTATGGCAAAAGCTACAATGCTGCATGTTGATTGGTTGTTGCCATAGTAGTTACCATAATTAGACACTACAACAATTGGAAAAGTTTTTTTAAACAGGGCCCTGGTCCCTGTATCAAAACAAAAATTGCAACTTTTTTAAGTGTTCAATTATTGTAACTACTATGGCGACAGCTGCAATGCTCCATTCTGATTGGCGGTTGACCTACTATAGTTTACAGTTGGAATAGTTTTATGAAACAGGGCCAGGACGGGTTACACAATTTTCCCCGTTTTTGTCATCTTTTGACTGGCACAGGCAGGACCAGTTTTGTATTTTATTATTAATTTCGTATTTTGCAATTCTGCAGAAATCTTTCATTGCTTATCTCTTTCATTTGTAAAGTAGAAATACAATATATGGAATAAAATTTTTATATTTTGTAAATTTGAAAATAATTATAGGGGTTACATGAATGATTTATTGAAGTGTCGCAAGCATTTGATAGTTAATGTGCTGTGGGTAGTGACTAGTGATGTAGTTGATAATTTCGGCTATGATTTTAGACCAAGACTTTTACCAAATTATCTCAAGACTAAAAACCAAGCAACAAAGTGGTGTGTGGACTATAAAGCAGGACAACAAAGTTATCTCTAGTCTAAGACCTGAACAAAGTGGCCCATCACGAGGACCAAGACTGCTATCATTTATGGACGTTAGTTATAACACATCGAGCTATAGGAAGACTAGCCACCTTTAGCAAATAAGGTAAAGACCTTGAAAAGATAATTGTACTGTCAAACCTGTCTTAGTAGCCACCTGTCTATAGCAGCCAACCTGCCTATAGTGGCCACAAGTATGCATCCCCTGCAGAGCAAACAATGTTATAGAACATATAGGCCCGTATTCACAAAGGAGGTTTGTACAAACCATGGTTCAAACCGAGGTTTACATCTATGGAATGCAAATTGTAAACTGATGGAGAGAGAATGTAAATTCCTTACTTGTTAACAATGTTGATGGTACACATTCTCTCTCAATCAGTTTACAATTGGCATTCCATAGATGTAAACCTCGGTTTGAACCATGGTTTGTACAAACCTCCTTTGTGAATACTGGCCAATGTCTGTTAAAGAAATGCCTCTCTGCATTAGCCACTTTTCTTGTTCCCTTTAATAATAGGTGGTCACTATACACGGGTTCGACTGTATGTTACATCGCTAAAAAACAAATCACATTGTTAAAGGTGCACCTGTAAAGTGTCAGATATTGCCCAAAATTACATTTGAGACTTCAATCCTAAACCAAAATCATTGTAAGATATGTCCGAATGATGTGTGAAAGTTTCATTGAAAAAGAACACTGCTTTCCTGGATAAATAAGCAAAAAATTGTGTCAGCTTTTACAACGAATTACTGTATAACGTGTATGACGTTTATGACCATTAACGCTCTTGAGCTGAATGATTTTCAATAAGCTTAAAAATAAATAAGCAAAAAATTGCGTCAGCTTTTACAACGAATTACTGTATAACGTGTATGATGTTTATGACCATTAACGCTCTTGAGTTGAATGATTTTCAATAATAGATATCGTCATACTAAAGGAGCATTAAAAAAAGTCGAACCCTATTTCATTCTTCTCTTACCATAAGGCAAACAACACGGTAGAAGAGAAATGTGGAAGCTCCAAGTGATTTTCGTGGAGTTAGACACTTTACTGGTTTAAGTATGCCCGTCCTAATTGTACTCCATAAACATTGATAGTACATGTATAAAACAAAGATGCACAGTCAACATGAACTCTGTCTATGCAAACACGACTCGGCCTTTATTTCAATAATTGCAACATGACAAATAAAGCTAAAACAAAAGTACTAGCTCTGCACACACATTTTAATGTGAAAAGATCATTCGTACATCTGGGAAAGTACAAGTCGAGAAAACCATTAATTGAACATTGTTCCTGTAAATTACAAATTATATTTGTACGATAAAATGAGTGAAATCAAATTGAATAAATAGGCATGCACCTTTCATTTCAAACATTGCAAACAAATATTTAAGCTAAAGTTGTAATGTAGCAGACCCATTTGTAAAGAGACAATTCTTATAACATAATCACCTAGACAGCATAGTGCAACGACATATCATAAAATAATAAAATGAATATTTCAATATCACTTGTATAGAGCCGCAGCATATCTATTTCAGGACTACATTTTTTCTCAACTTTCATACATGGTTTCTATCAATTTATTATGAAACACATTTTCACAATCAAATTGAATATGTATGCATTAATGACATTACCCTGATCTTAAAGGGACTTAGTAACATTGTCCAAATCCTCAAAATACAATTGGAATTCTAGCGGTTTCCTCATACCTTGTTGATTTCGTATTAACAATTAAAGCATGGGACAGGTTTCGGTTTTTCAAATTTCCCTTTCGTTAAAAAGATATTTACGATTGAAGTGTTCAGATGTTAAATTATCCACTGGACGCACAAAGTGAGTTAGTGAATATCTCTTTGGATTTTTACTCATTACTCGGCCATATAACGTCCATTTAACTTGAAATTTTCACACAACACCCATTGGACATATCAGATAACAACATTATACATTGTATCAACCACTCATCACGTTTTGCACAGTTACTAGATCCCATAAAACGATGCCACATAAAAATACAAATTGTGTTGTACACCTTATTGCAAACAAAAAAGAACACAAAGCAAGTTTAACACCTTGAAAACTATTGCAGCCTATTTACATATATTTCATAAACTATGAATAGTTCATGTGAATTATGACACACATTTCCATGGAACTAAACCTTACTTTCAAACAAATGTAATATTCAAAGCAAAAATAAACAAACATTTAACTCTGCAGTCTGATGTTAGGATACCTGTCATAATCCAACAGGGGAAAGCATAATGAAAGAGGTACAGTATTTGCCAATGTATAAACCGCACATGTGTATTAACCGCACCCCCAACTGGGTTGTCATTGAAGGGGGATTTTTTTTTCTCTTGATGATAAAACTGTATTGGGAATCTTGCAACATAATCAAACTATACATACATCGCCATAAATGTTTAAACTTTTAGTACACAAAAAACAAAAGTCACATACTTGTTTCCGATTGGAGCACAATTCATAACAGGAAAGAATATCAAGCTTGTGATATTTTCCTGAAATATGTTTTATCTATGTATTAACCACTCCACCCTTTTCGAAATTTCTTCTGTATGTAAAAACATGCGGTTAATACACCAGCAAATACGGTATGTTAATTTTAACGATTGCATCATTTCACTATAATTTTGGTAACACTGCATGGTCACATATATTTCAGGACTAGACTTTCAAACCTTCAAACTGTATTCACTATTAAAAACATGGAAAAGTAGCAAGTATTGAAAACAGACAACCATAAGTAAGGTTTTTAGTACTATTATTATACAAACTATTCAAATTACTTATTCATTTAATTTCTTTGTGTTTGTCCAATTGGAAAATAACAAAGTAAATGTGTTCTTCATGTTCTCATATTCTGCGCAGCTTCAGCTAACTACATTGTATAAACTGACTGCAAGTTTTGCATTATTATTATTGAGAGGCAAGATTGAGAGAGAAACACGAGGTTAACAAAACAAACATGTTGGTATTGAATCAAACATTAGAAACATGATTTCTAAATTGCCCAAGTTATACTTCATGACAATGAATCGCCTTATCATTATTAAAAGAAACAGGGCTGCCAGCCCCCTACATAATTATAGAAATTATACTGGACAATTCATTAGTGTGAAATTTCAGATTGCACTGCACCTTTTAAGGCTATTTTATGGCAGTTATGTGGCATTCTCTACCAACACGTGCCCACAACTTGGCATGCATGACCAAAATACTGATGCTCTTTACAATTTGTATCAAACGTTGTTTCTTTTAGTCATGCATATGCCAAGTCTGGGCACGCTTTGGTAGTCATGGGCATGTGTTGGTAGAGAATGCAAGTTATGTATCCAATTAAATCAAATAAACACATAATTTATACATGCTATCCAATCAATACAGCTAGGAAGCCTTAAGATTTCCTGAAGAAAAAAACAACATCATAAAAACATGTCAGTTGTGCTTCAGATACTGGAGCTGTTTGAATCTTCTGGATTTTCTAGATTTCACTCTCAGAATTTCCCTCAGTGATATAGGGTAACATTTACCTCATAGCCTATGAACTTATCAGATCATCGTTTGTGATATTTCAAAACATGTTCCAAATATATTTGATATGTGTTCATAAATTGAAACATTTTTTGAGGGGACATGTACAATCTATATCATTAAAACAATTGAAAAAAATGTTCATAAGCAAAGATATTCTGAATTTTGAATAAAATAGAATGAATACATTTATAAATTGTATATGAATGTGAAAGACTGTTTGGTATGAAAGAAGGAAGGCACAGACATTCAAACTCAAAATTGTACATTTGCCAAAAGTATAAAGACATCGCTGAAACAATAATCCCTCAAGTATTATAGTGACTAGTTAATCACTAAAGGCAATTAAAGAAAACACTAACAAATATGAAAATAAAACAATTTCCATGTAAAGATCGAGAGACATTTGCAGAGTAAATTCATAAATGCCTCACAAGATACACTGTAGTATCTCTAAATCCAAAAACAACATTTAATACACACTTAAAGTACATCTATAATTTCAGCATTGACAATGATTGCATTTTAAGAAGACAACAATACACGGGAATGGATGGAGTGCAGCAATGAAAGGGAATAATTTAAACAAGGACAAACATTTAAAAGTGGTCATTTTCATGCTAGAATTCTAAATCTCACAAGTATAAACATGATTTTCAATGCATGTTTAAAATGAAGGTGTTGAAAACACGAAAGTACAAGTTCACCGTACATATATTATACTGCATTGTACATATACACTCAGTAGCCGTAGGTATACAGATGATTTAATGTTTTCTGATTGGTATGCGCAAATGAAACACACTGCAAATTCTCTTCTTTTGCTCTACTAAAAATATTAAAGGGGACCACCAGGCAAAGAACAACACATAATTATACGTTTTGGTACTGTTTTGCGATATCAAATAGATACCCAACATTTTGCAAAGGGTTGTGTAACTCATAAACAAAGCAATTAATTTCCACCACTTACGGAACCACTACTATTTCCTGGTTCTGTACGGGCCAAACATTTACGAGTGCGCCAATGCTATTCACGCGTACGCTTGGAGACAATAGAATCCCGGGCGATTCGTTCGCTCTGGACAAAGTAGTCTCGTACATGCAGACCCATGAACGCATGCTTTAGAATGGTGATGCGTTTTCCAATTATATGTATTTTTTTCTGGAAACATATTTTTGTGAACTTGTTGATGGAATGGAATACTAAAGATGTTACCTTTCATTTATAAGAATATTATTTTTGGGTGGTGGTACCCTTTAATCTCTTTATATTAAACTACTTTTGCAGTAACTCGTACCTTGCAGTAACTAGCTTGTCCATGCGATGCTACACACTGTCACTTCAAACCTTATGGACACCATATCATTCGCTACGTATCACTTGTCAGTTTTCCACGTCGGTGAGAGAGGGCGGTCTAACTGATTCTTTACTCGCTGCGATCGCCGACAATTTCCAGAACTTCTTGTGTTCTGGTCTGAGCCTCCTTCAGGAATGTCTCGATATCCTCTTTGGCCTGCATAACAATACAAAAGAGATGACA
Organism: Echinarachnius parma; assembly: GCA_037951105.1. Taxonomy (NCBI): domain Eukaryota; kingdom Metazoa; phylum Echinodermata; class Echinoidea; order Clypeasteroida; family Echinarachniidae; genus Echinarachnius; species Echinarachnius parma. The sequence continues at coordinate 17,298 of JBAMJV010012674.1, forward strand.
ATTAAAAAACACAAATCTACAATAATTTTCACATTCTAAGTTCATTCAATCATAAATATCTCCCACTTAATTCTTGTTACCATAAGCCAAACTACAAGGGAAATATGAAAGCTCCAAGGGATTTGAACAATTTTGACAAAGTTATTTAATGGATCACTTTAATCAAATTTCAATCATAGTTTTAAAAATGACATGTTTTATACCAACCTTCTCTCGATCTGTAAGCCTCGTCTGTCAAACTCAGCAGTTTAGTTATCACACTTTCTTAAGCTATCCAGACTGCAATTTCATTAAAAGTTTACTAAAAGCTTTTAAAGGATAGTGGGAAAATATAATTTCTGTTTACAATTTTCAATTATATTGACACGTTGAGTACCTACCTTCTCTCTGTATGCCTCGTCTGTCAAACTTAATTGGTAGATTAATTACTTAGTATCCATTTTAGTCAGCTACCCAGAATGAGATAACCAACTAAAAGGCATTAAAGTATGGTGGGAAAATATAATTTCTATTTACAATTTTCAATTATATTGTTAAAAAAATTACATAATAATAATAATAATATCCACTATTTATATAGCGCCTATCACGATTGATAATCATCTCTAAGCGCTTTACAATTTTATTATTACCCCGGTCATAGGATACAATGCAAACCAGCACACATTGTGTGCACCATCTCCACATGTTCAGTACGTACCTTCTCTCTGTAAGTCTCGTCTGTCACACTGGGCAGATTGATCATGACATTGTAGTAGGCTCCCCATACAGCAAGCTCCATGGCCTTTGCACCAACCTATAAAGCATGAAAAACAATATCAGCGGCAAACAAATTAATTCCCTAGTATTATACACCACAAAATCAAGTTTTTACCTCAGCCATACAGACCTTTCACATATATAGTTACCATAATCCAGTGACACAAACATTTTCAGTCATCTAAATGGGTGAAGAACTTTTTTGTTGTTCTTGTTGTTGTAAGATGTAAACATGTACCCCTTCTGTGAAATTAAGACTGCATTGGTGCTGGGTGCCCTCTACCCCCTCAACCCACCATCAGACAATAGTCTAAATATCTTACAAAAATGCCACACCCACCTGTAGATCCGACTTGCACTGGATGTTGCCATAGCGAGCCATCTCCTTCATGGTATCCCAGCATGCATTCACCGTCATGGCAACGTTCATGGGCACGGCGATGGCGTCCTTCATGGCTATGGAGAGACTTTCACTGCGTCTGGACAAGAGAGAGATAAAATGAAATTGTTATAACGAGGAGTTTGCGACCATGAGAATTACCACGTTATTTCAGGTATCTTGTTATATCAGGGTAAAAATACAATAGAATATAGAGTACCGACGTAAACCGGGGTGACTTTGGCCACTTTTTGAGAAGGGTGTTTTTTCATCAAGACTCACTTTTTGGAACAAATTGATTATAGTTTTAAATAAACTCTTATAGGTTAATGTACAAAATCAGAAATTTGTTCTAAAAAGTGAGGCTTGATGAAAATACATCCTTCTCGAAAAGTGGCCAAAGTCACCCCGGTTTACGGTAACGAATATAGAATATAACAAGCAAAGACAAGTTATAAGAGGCTTTTGTAAAATCAGTCTCTCTTTATAATGACGTTCCACTGCATGTCACTTGAATTTTCTCCCGTAATATACATCCATATCAAGACAAATTTGGAGAATACAGTAGATTTGTATTATCATTCATTGACGTTTATTCAGAAAAAGATTTCTACTTCAACATGGACTAGTTTAGTTTAAGAATGCATAATTGACTCCTATCTAACTTATAGAGTCTTTATAGATTGACATTATAGCTAGGATAATGCCATGGACATTGTCAAATAATTCTGTGGACAAGTGAATGATTAATCTTGAGTTTACCAGACAGATTACTGAGAATTTAAATGATTAATGTAGTAATCAACAATAAGTATCAACTTACAATTCTTGTTCTTCCTCCGTTGACTTAGGCAGCTTCAAAGCACACTGTAGAAGAAAAAAAGAAAACAAACTTGAGCAAGAAACAAGACAAATTCTGATTTTGTAAAGCTCCAAATAAGGATACGGACAATTAAATCTCCCTACCTGCTACATACAAATTGGCAACACATAGTCTGTAAGATAATTAGACAAAGGAAAATTGTAAAACAATTAAAACCAACCTTCTGAAAGGTTGAGTGAGCTCATACAGCTGTATGAATAGCCTTTTCTGCTCTCTAACCCTACTCATTATGTCCTGATCAATGTATTTCCCCCATTTTGAGATCCAAAACTAGAGTGTAGCATTCAAAATGTTGCCAATTTAGGACTGTAAAGATCTACTCACCATGTATGCTGTGAATGCAGCCGTGTCTGCGTCTATGAGAGGTAGGATATCATTCATGGTGACTCTCGGAGGCGAAATTAGTTTCCCCATCTTCGAGTCGAGAGACTAAAACTAATGCATAATAATCAATATGTTGCCAATTTAAGAACTGTACAGACCTACTCACCATGTATGCTGTGAATGCAGCTATGTATGCGTCTATGAGAGGCAGGATATCATTCATGGTGACTCTCAGAAGCGGAATTAGTTTCCCCATCTTCAAGTCGAGAGCCTCAGACTAATGCATAATATTCAATATGTTGCCAATTTAAAGACTGTAAAGATCTACTCACCATGTATGCTGTAAATACAGAAGTGTCAGCGTCTCTGAGAAAGACAGTAGCTATAATTTCAAGTCGAGTACAATTAAATATGTTGCCAATTTAAGAACTGTAAAGATCTCCTTACCATGTATGCTGTGAATGCAGCCGTGTCGGCATCTATGAGAGGAAGGAGATCGTGCATGGTGTCCCTCAGAGGTGGAATTAGTTTCCCCATCTTCGAGTCGAGAGCCTCAAACTAATGCATAACATTCAATATGTTGCCAATTTAAGGACTGTAAAGATCTATACTCACCATGTATGCTGTGAATGCAGCCGTGTCGGCGTCTATGAGAGGGAGGAGATCGTGCATGGTGTCCCTCAGCGGTGGAATCAGTTTCCTCATCGTGGAGTCGAGAGCCTCAAACTTCTTGTTGCCGTACGACATCCAGCCCACCATGGTCCCAAGGGCAGCACCCTGGTTCATACAAGGAGATTACAATCATCATAGTACTGCACTATTTTTAATCATCAATTTTCTTTCAAACAAGTCAGTTAAAAACTGAGACATGTTTGGACTCACAACCCCAAAACATTATGATTCTCTGCCGATTGAATAACAGCTACAAAAAGATTGTCATGATGCATGATCAACAAATATTGCTTTAAGACCACAATTGCATAGATCGAAGACAACATAAAATTGCTCAAATACCATATATTACTATAATTCTCATAGGAGTTTCACAACAACTGGAGCTACATGTATGCATATAAAAATGTTAAAAGGCTGATTGAGAGTAAAATTTACCATAGCTCCAATAGCAGCTGAGACTGACCCCCCACCTGGTGCAGATGACCTTGCTCCGACATTCAAGATGAACGACTTGAGAGGCATCGTTGCCAGTGGACCATCGGTAGTGGTGTCAATCATGTACCTGCAATGAGAAAAAAAAGTTTTATGATATTATCTATCTATCTATCTATGTGTGAATGATATATATATCTATCTATCTATCTATCTATCTATCTATCTATCTATCTATCTATCTATCTATCTATATATCTAAAATGGAACCTCTTTGTATTAAAAGAGCTCTGATAAATGCTGACACAGGCTCTCTGCAAGAACAGCTAGTGCAAAAGCACTGAAGAGGCTACCTTAGGTAAAGAAATCTAATTATGTAACTAAACAAATAAATAATAATGTAAAGTTAGCTATAGAAATTAAATTAATTTGATGATGGTACTTACTCGATGATCTTCTCTCTGGGGTTGAATCTCTCCAGTGATCCCAGACCAAGTCTGTTCGCAACCTGATGGGGGAAATAGGCAATAGAAATAAACATTTATGGATTCTATGTTGCCCTCTGCTCTAACCAACTCTCATATACACATGCATGCATCATCTAATTATTTAATTATTTTATTTTTGCTCTAATACTCTTCTATTTCTCTCTCTTTTTCATGTATATATTTATGTGCACTGAGACTGAATTGTAAGATTGCGCTTTATAAGAAAGGATTATTATTATTATCATCTGACATAAGATTACATCATTTTATTGTACACTTACTTTGTTTATTGTCATTATTTACTATTATGTAACAGCACTTAGAAACCCTGTATTAAGCGCTATATAAATGCAAGCTATTATTATTATTATTATTATTATGCATGCATGAAAGGATTAAACAAATGAATACAGGAGTTTAACTAATAGCTATTAAAAAAGCAACTACTATACCTAAAAGTAAGAAAGCAAAAAGAAGCAATATGCAAAAAATCCCTTTAATACGATAAATATCAAGGAGGAAAACAAAATTGCAAAATTTTACTAGAATTACAATGACTCATTCAATAGACTTAAAAGATTTGAAAATAAGGTAATATATTAGTCAATTAACCAGTCAAATTTTCTAAGCCTGAGTCATGTCGGAATTTTTTTGGTCCGGAATCCGCCGGTGTTGTGCCGGTCGGAATCCGGTATTCCGATAAAAAAAAAACCTGCCAATGAATGATACGGAACGAACACGCACTAGAAGGTCTGCCATAGATTCGGCAGTGCAGGCAGCTGCAGCGAGACAGGCCAACTCAACTGCCTTGACCTTGCAAGTTGCACTCTTAAAAAGTGCCGAAAAGGAACGAAAATGTAAGATTATTACGATTAAGATCGCACCTATTCTAGACACTTACATGTTTGTATGGCTTTTAAAATAAATACGAGAACAATTACCTGCAAAAACAGAAGAAAAAAAAATGCGCTGATTATATCTCGAACATTTTCTAACTCGCTCGGACCTGCATGAACTGAAGCTAGTATAGTACAACGACACGAATATGTCAACACTAACACTTCACTTGTATACTTTACGTGCAGGTAATCGGGTCTTTTTTCTTACGATAGATCCATCCGCTGGGGATTCCCCAATTCCCGGCGGACTGATCTCGCGCAAGAAAATAGACCCATAACCTGCACACAAAGTATACGAGTGATATGGCGGGCTGTGTCGGAGCATTCGTACCGATAGAGGGCGGACTGGATGTCAACGTTCGAGAAACGTTTGATGACATAATTGGTACGGCGCAGCTCTGACTGATAGCAGCTGCATGACTGTGCGGGGCGCGCCGGGGTAGCTAGCGCTAGCCTAGTCGCGTCGATCGTAGTACTCGCTAGATCGGCTTAGTTTCATAATAAACGCAGCGGATTTCTTGTCGTAAGTTGCATTCAACATCGTCTTTCTTGTACTTTTTTGTCATTTGTTTTCTTCTGATAGTTTTCTACTACAAATTATGAATTTTTGAGGAAAAAGAGGTTTTCCGCGATTTTCATCGGAATACCGGAATGGAGAAAACAAAACCGGAACACGCACACACCGGACGGATTCCGGTATTCCGACCGTTCCGACCCAGGCTTAAAATTTTCTGTGATTTGTCTTTGATGAAAAGTGTCTCTCTTTTCAAATAGGACTTGTCTGTCTCATGTATCTAAATAGAAAAATTTAGAATAATATTAATAATTGTTTTATTAGAAAATATGCCATTTTGACTAAGTTTGGCATTCTCTTACTTTAGTCCACCCCTTCCATGCACTTGCGTTCATTTCGTCACCGACAAGGAACTAATCCCACTCAAAAAGACTTTGTACACAGAGTGTGTTGACAGACAGAGAGAGGGGGACCTAAACCACGATTAAATTGGCCCCAAGTTTTAACTTACCAGTTTGATTTTCTGTGATTCGTCCACGATGAAAAGATTCTCTCGTTTCATGTAGAAGTCAGCTGCCTCTAACATTGCACTCAAGGGGATCAACCCTACGAGCTGAGATCCACACAAGGCCACATTGACGGTCTGGAGAAAAACAAAGGAAATAAAGGACAATTAAACTTATAATCAATGAGTTTTGCATTTGTACTGCCTCTAACATGGTACTCTGGGTCTTGATGCACAAAATGTTAGAAATTATACTTCTACTTCTACTTGGGTACTCGACAGGGTCCATCAGTCAGGATGTAGAGTCGAGGGGAACCGGTGAGGTGTCCCATTAATTGCCGATTGAGGCAACTGCTCCCGCAAAGGCTCCTAGTGATGTAGAAGCCAAGATAATTTATTTTCCCTGGTTGCTCATTACGGCAAGTGAAATGGCCCCAAAGTGCATTGCGCACAATGTGAAACCTTTCTTGTATCTCCAATCTCTGTCTGTCTGTGGACTCAAAATCCGAAATAGAGCTTTCAACCAAAAGGCGCTAAATCCACCTTTCCAACTTCCGAAGAAAACAGGTTTCTTTGTCCCACTTTGTACACGTGCCTATGGGAATATGAAAATTGAAATTTCTATATTTGGATTTTGAGTGAGTTATTTGTCGTAAAATGTGGATTCCTAGATAGCTACGTAGATTATACATGTAGATATATCGTTAACTCAATTTTGATGGAAAGTGGATTTAGCGCCTTTTGGAAGCGAGCTCTCCCAATCACGGAAAAACTGTTTGTTGAGTCAATCACGCGTATATTGCAAGAAGAGCAGTTGCGCGACTGAAGTAGAGCGGTTATGCACAACTCTATCGCTCATCAAAAAGTCACAGAGCGCAAGCAATTACATATACAGGATCCAATGCACTCACGCACGGCGTAGAGGCCGGAGCAATTCCTGCATACAGGATCCTATGCGCGCACCATTATTCTTGACTCCCTTGAAAGCGACGTGCATTGGAGTCTCGTCAATGCCGCTGTCAGATTGATGGAAACTTGTGCCAGGTTATATGTGCATCTAGCAACTGACATTTGATCCTGCAATTCACTCATGAATTAATGTAACTAAAAATATTTACTCTTACATAATGTAAATACTGACCTTTGACCTCGTGACGCATTCCTCATTTATAAGCGACTGGAGTCTCATCAATGTCCGTCAGATTGATTAAAACTTGTACCAAGTTATATTTTCATCTAGCAACTGACATTTGACCCTGCAATTCACTCATGAAATTAATGTACCTAAAATATTAAAATTTATTTTAAAATACTGACCTTTGACCTTGTGACGCATTCCTCATAAGCGACGTGCATTGGAGTCTCATCGATGTCTGTCAGATTGATGGAAACCTGTGCAATGTTATGTTCATCCAAATACCAGCCGATCGCCTGCACAGCCTTCAGTGAGCCAGGCTAAAGAGGAGAAGCATACAGAAATATTCAATTTATAAATGCATACATGACACAAATAATAAATAACACAAATTATTACAAAAAAGTGGAATATTCAAGAGATTCAGATTCTCGCTTTGTTCGATGTTAAAGATGCTATATAAATGGCACCTGATCACTATCTTTTGAAAGACTAATTGAAATCTAATTGCTGAGCAAAACAATGAATCAAATATCACATTTAGGTACTTTAGAATGTCTACTGAAATTCAACATTAAACTGACTAATGTTACAACTAATTTTAGTTGAAACCCTACCTGTTCTTTCCCTCTGCCTCACTCCCTCACATCCAGGGCGATATGATGCGCCTGTTCTTTGGTTCCCCAAGTTCCCAACACATTGATGTTGTACACAATTAGTAAACTTAACTGATTGTTACTATCTACGAAATTCCAAAAGAACAATTAAGTCTTGCTGACGCATTGAATGAAGCTAATTTGAGTTTAATTCTGACCTGATCTTTCCCCCTGCCTTGCTCCCTCACATCCAGGGCGATACGATGCGCCTGTTCTTTGGTACCCAACACGTTGACGTTGTACGCAATCAGAAACTTCCTTGCGCCCGTCGCAGTGGCGCCCCAGGTCGGCATGAACTCTGCAGGTCCAAAGTCAGGAGCCCACTCTGGGTCTGCAAGCTGATAACAACAAATTTAACATTTAATAAATATAAAAGCATTTTTGACAGAATTTATTAAATTTTGTCGAAAATTTTCATGCAAATGGTATACATTCTAATATCACATTGATGTTGTATTACCTTTTACAAATACTTAATGGTTATATCCAAATCCTGATAAACATTTTCTTATTATTTTCCTTTTTTCAGCAGATTTAATTGCAATTATCACAGAGTTTGTAATAAAGGGTTCATCCGTTTTTGCATTAAAACTCTTTAAATAAAACAAATACTCTTCAATACTCACGTCAAAATATATACCGTATTTGCTGGTGTCACCGCACCTTTTTTCAAATTTTTTTTGTGCAAAATTGGGGGTGCGGTTTATAGCGTATTAACAGCACTTTAACAAATTTTTTTTTTTTTTTGCAAAAAGGGGGGATGCGGTTAATACACAGGTGCGGGTTATACACCGGCAAATACGGTAGGATAATTTTGTGACACTTTTTTGTTTTGCTTGTATGACTGTATATTTATTACGTGATATTTTGATTATTATTAGTTTTGAATAATTTCATACTATGCTTTACCAGTGAATTTCTCTTTTCAAGCCATCAGCTTTTGTTTTGTTATTTCCCAGACACATTTGTATTATTGTAATTGTTATATTTGTTCAAATGATTGAAAGTGAGCAAAGAAAAATAGGCTTCGTCGGGAATCGAACCCGAGACTTCCGGTTTGCTCAACCCATCGAGCCACAAAGACTCTTGAATGGGGGGCGACTAATCGAGCATTGAAAAGGGTTTCATGGGAACACCCCCCATTCAAGAGTCTTCATGGCTCGATGGGTTAAGCACCGGTCTAGCAATCCGGAGGTCTTGGGTTCGATTCCCGGCGAAGCCTATTTTTCTTTGTTCATTTTCAATCATTTAAAACATTTTCTAGTCAGTTTCCTCTATGTTTGAATTTAATTCTATTATATCTTTCATGAAATTGAAATTGAATACTCTACCTTGGCTGGTAATCCTTCATACTCTCCTGCTCTGATTGACGGCAACTTTGTGCGCTTCTCCTCGCGGGCTGAAAACCCATACAGGTAGACTGAAGAGAAGTAGGGAGAGCAATTAGAAAATGTTCAAACATAAACCGAAATGATAACTGATTCACACATCCCCACTGCTGACCTAGTGAAAGGCAAATTATAGCTTTAGACTGTGTCCTATGTTGATAGATGCTGTATTTGTAGTACCATGTCAACTACGTTAACACAAATTTGTACTGTCCATGGAACAAGAGAGGTTCTAGGGCTGAGAACTCAAAAAGGTAGACTGGAGAAAGGGAAAATGAACAAATATTCAAATATTTGGAGCAGCTAATGTATGTGATATTCTGCTGTATTGAACGTCACTTACAACCCCCTTCCCCACCTTCCCCCCATTCACTTTGAGTAACAAAAATCTGATGCTCTTCTACTCTTTCTCGTGATAAATTAGTTTCTTACCAGGGACGTTCATCTCCAGAGCAAGTCTCTGCCCAAACTGCTCAGCACATTCATTGCAGTCCTGCATCGTGACTCCACTGATTGGGTAAAGGGTAATCAGCACCCACATTCACCATCATCATGATACAAAGTTGCTTGAGTTATAAATCTTACCAGGGACGTTCATCTCTAGAGCAAGTCTCTGCCCAAACTGCTCAGCACATTCATTGCAGACATCCTCCATCGTGACTCCACTGATTGGGTAAAAGGGTAATCAGCACCCACATTCACCATGATCAACTTCAAATTATGCTCTTCCACTATTTTCCGACAAAAATTTGCTCTCTAGCTGCTTTTTAAAAACAGGAGCATAAACAAAAAAGTTGCTTTAGTTATAAATCTTACCAGGGACGTTCATCTCCAGAGCAAGTCTCTGACCAAACTGCTGAGCGCATTCATTGCAGTCCTCTATTGTGACTCCACTGATTGGGTAAAGCAGCACCCACATTCACCATCATCATGATTAAGTTGCTTTAGTTATAAATCTTACCAGGGACGTTCATCTCCAGAGCAAGTCTCTGCCCAAACTGCTGAGCGCATTCATTGCAGTCCTCCATCGTGACTCCACTGATTGGGATGAAGGGACACACATCCAGGGCACCCATCCTGGGGTGCTCTCCTGGAAGAAGAAAATAAACCCAAATAGAACGAGTATAAAATATAAATACATATATATATATTATACAAAAGAAACATACATGTACAGAAAATAGTACACATTAAGGCTGAGTCATGTCGGTAATTGTCGGAACCGGGTCCCGATAAACTTTTACCGGTCGGGAACCGGTATCCCGATAAATTGTTACCGTCGAAACTCGGACCGGTAAAATCACGCAATCGTGCACGCATCGGCAAAAATGCACTGTTTGGGGCTTATATTGCTCTTTTTATATGCAAATAACATTATAAATACTGAGGCTTTTATGGATTTACATATCAATCTTTACGGGAAAATAGTTACAGACTATCCAGAATTAACTCAGTTTCGCATGAAAAGTATTTTTTTTCGAAGTAAATTGGACCTATAAATCGATCGTTGGCATTGCCCATCGCAACGCGGTTCACAGAAACTTAGCCCGCTAGTCGGGGGGAAACGATCGCTTGTGACTGTGAGCCACTGCCCTCAAAAAGTGGCTATACATTAGCCTTTTCGCAATCAACACCATTTTGGTAGTCTACTTACATGATAACATGGCATTTGAAAGCTGAACAGAATACAAAATCACCCCCAAAACAATGAAAAAACTGTGCTGAATTATTGATAAATTTCCAATGAACATTCGTGATCGTGAGGATCGAAGGTTGATGAATTGAGCTACAGCATGCAGCAAGTTTTCGGGCCGCTGTTTCATGCATATCGCTCGTGTACTTTGCGTGCAAGTTACGGGTCTGTTTTTCTTACGCGAGATTCATCCGCCGGCCGGTGGAACTATGTTAATTCATCCCATGCTAGGCCATACGTTTGCACACAAAGTACATACGAGCGAATAGGAGCGATGTAGTCGTTTTTTATCGATATTTTGCGTAATTGTTTTCATTGTTTTGGGGCTCATTTTTGTTTCTGTTCAGCTATCAAACGCCATGAAATCATGTAAGTAGAATATCAAAACATTTTAAAATGGTGCAAATGACCAAAAAACGTATTTTGAGCTACTTTTTTAATGCACTGGCTTATCAGCTGGATCATACAAAGATCCATCAGACAACTCCCCTGGAGTATCGGACTAACATTGTGTGCACATCCGCCGACAATATCGTTCAAATGACTAGCAATTTTGCGTTTCCTGTTCAATTTCTGACTGTCAAACGAAGTAAAGAACCAAGAATTTCTCGAAAATAACCACTCTTTAAAGTAAATGATATCAATTGCCCCGTTTTTATTTGAATTCCGCTACATTATTGTGATAATCTTAATTTCTTTTTTAACATTGTATTTATTTATTTTTTTTTTCTTGGCACCGTTTCCGATATAACGAAACCGGGTCCCGATTGAAACGGTCGGTAACCGGTGTGATTGACCGAACCGACTCAGCCTTAGGCCAAAAAAAAAAAATTGTTTGATTGGCGTAACGGGCAACCAAAAATTAGGGTAGGTCGGTCGGGATTTTTTTTTTTTTTTTTTTTACTTTTTTTTAATATGCAGATATGCATGCTGACCCTGGCCGGCGGCATAAACATTGTACATGCATGCGCTGCATAGGTACCGCTGTATAGGTATTCGGTACCGCGTATACGTACGGTACATTGCATGTAAGGCTGTCGATTTCGGGTATATTTACTACCCGGGACTCGCGATAATTTTTCGGGCGAGTCCCGGGTACCCGAAATGTATACATTTGTTGATTTCGCTATAGGCATGTCACGCCGCTGGGAAAACATGTTCATTCAAGTGACAAAAATGCAGCGCATTTACGACAATAAATCATCTTCTAAAATACAGCAAAGAGGGAAAAGGGAATGAAAAGAAAATGAGAGTGGGCAGATAACTAGGGCGTTCAAAAAGGGGACTTTTTGCTTTTTTTTCGGGATATCGAGTATCGATTTTTGCGCCCGGGACTCGATATTTTTCGGCGGGACCCGGGTACCCGGGACTCGTCCACAGCCTTAATTGCATGTACTGTATTCGCGCCTTCATCGCCTCGCGGGGAAAAAGCGATATCGCAACACTTCCGGGTTTTTAGTGCAGCAAATATATCGATCGCAAATGCAGCGCGATACTCAGGCGATAGCAATTTTTTCGCTTCGATATACACAACGATACATAACGATATTGATCGCAATCGGCAAAAACATCTAGGGTCGGCGGTATTTTTAGGGACGGGCGGGTTACGCCAATCCAACAATTTATTTTGTATGGCCTTAGTACACATGCAGAAGATGGGGGGGAGGGGGGGGGGGGGGAGGGGGGCTATCATCTAAAATACAGGGGCTATATACAGTATATATTCCACACCCAATAATTTAACAAACCCAACTAATAAACCAACAAATATATATATGGGGGGGGGGGGGGGGGGGGGGAGGGGGGGGGGGGGTGCTAAGAGTGATTTTTTTAGGCGCCTTTTTGCAGTTCTCTCCTCCTCTTCTAATTACATAAAAAAGAAAGCTTTTCATGGCAAACCAAATTGATCTGCACCCTGGTAATCGATACATACTCTACCTCAAAAATATGAGCAATTTTGTAATCATGTGATGTAATCATGTCATGTTTGAATAAAAAACAAGAGAAAAGTTTATTTAATTATCCTTGGGTTAGTGCCTACATGTACATGAATAGCTTCTGATTAATCGAGCAATGAAAAGGGTTTCATGGGAACGCCCCCCCCCCCCCCATTCAACAGTCTTCGTGGCTCAATGGGTTGAGCAGCGGTCTCGCAATCCGGAGGTCTCGATTCCAGGCGAAGCCTATTTTTCTTTGCTCATTTTCAATCATTAAAAAACAAGAGAAGAGAAATATATATCTCACCTTCGTGTTCACGCATATCAATGAGACTCCGAGCCATGCGCGCCATGTTCAGAGCGCCCTCTACGACAGAGGCAGGAGAGCCTACAAATGTGTAGACTGTGCGATTGGTGGAAGGGCCTGGGTCGACATCTAGCAGCTGACAGCCAGGGGTCTGAGCCACTGCGCTGGCAATGGCATCGACTATCTGTAAGATAGTGGAGAATCATTTATGATGTAAAGGGTCTCTTTTTTGCAGACGCAGTACTGGTATATAAACAAATATTAAGTATCTATGATGTCATTGTCAAGTGTATAATATCAGCTGCTATCAAATACTGAGCTACAATAGACAGGAATAGAATAGTGAAAAGGTTTATTAAAAATAACAAACACCCTCCATCACGATCATCAAGACAACATTATTATCATCATCATCATCATCATAGCCATAATCGTCACCATCACCATCGTTTTCAACATCATTATCATTATTGTCTTCTTCGTTGTCATCATCGCTATCATCCATCATCATCATCTTTATCATCATCCATCATCATCATTCAACAAATAACAGATTAATTGGCCACCAACTGACCAAGAGCAACTTCTTTTCATGTGCATGAATTGTCACAATCTCATTCAAAACAATGAACTTATAACTTAAACTGATGACACAATTCCTCGCTTAAGCAACTATATTACTAGATCGACAAATCTATCGTTTTCATGGCCTCTTTTATATTTAATTGCAATGAACCAACAGTAAAATATTGCAATTAAATGTAAAAGAGGCCATGAAAACAATAGATTTGTCGATCTACTATAATTACCTCTTTATTCTGGCCCTCAGAGAAGTTAGGCACACACTCTACCAGTCTGGTCACAACAGGAGACATCTTGCAGGACTGTCGCAGTCAGTATTCTGTTTGATAAAACAAAATGTTGATATTCATTGATTTTGATGAACTATATTATATCTTGGCATTCTCTTCGAAGTTCGAAGATGTGTCCACGACTTGGTATGCATGACTAAAATAACCCATGTTCAATGGAATTTGTATAGCGCATAGGTGGGTACGTCTTCAAAGAGAATGCCGATGTCTTACTCTTAATCAAATGATGAATCCACTCCAGGCATTGACATTGCATTTGCATTGTCATTGCCATTGCATTGGACATTGACATCGTTTAAATTCTGATCAAATCATTCACACACATTACATGAATTCAGGTGAATCAATTATACCTGCCCAGTTATAAATGCTTCGGGATCTTTTTGTGCAGCTATTGAGACACATCCATGAACTGCCCTGCGCTGCATTATGTGGTAAATAATAATGCAATGCAATGCAGTCACAGCTCAGTGAAGCAGCCGCAGCTCAAGCGAGTATAAGCGCGAGCCAGCAAAAACTACGCCAGCAGACAGGGCGGAAAACATGCTAAGAAACTGGTCACAACTTTCATGCAGCTAAATTTGAGCAAGCAACGCGACGCAGTCTATGAATAAACTATAAAGACATACAAATACGGTTTATTTCAAATACATTGATCGTTTATTTTTATCACAAAGATGTTATTTAATCTTGACTACTTGCTTGGTATGTTAAAGTGTTCAAATTATCTCAAAACGTTAATTAAACTTACGTTTCAGTTGAAAGTCGGGATCGGAATTTTACCGAGCGCATGCAACCAGGGAAACGTTGATTGAAGAGATGGATACAATCATGTCGAATTTTCGACCAATCACTCAACACTAAATTGGAGGTGTGTCAAGGGTGTGTCCTTCAGTCTGTGTGTCTTATAATGTGTTTTTTTTTTTTTAGTTTTCAAAAGAAATTAAATCATATTGGTGTTGAGAAATTAAATCATAAGCACGTTGAGAAAACCTTCGATTTTGAAATGCACTATTATTATTATTATTATTATTATTATTATTATTATAATAATTGAGTAAAGAATAAATATCCACAGGGAAATTACGGCAATAAAATGATGAATAGAAATAATCACTCTTACCTGATGTACACGTAGTTGCATCTGTTTGTTTTATTTTAACCAGCCTTTTGCCGCTGTTAATGTTATTCATCCCTTATATTTCATCATGTATTTATAATGAAATATTCAAAGCAGGATGGATAGAAACAGGTGGTACTTGTTCAATAGCCATTGTTTGGCCAAAGAGGATATACATTCGAGTAAAATAAAGCTCATTAATTACACCTGCTCACTCTTGGTACAAAATTATTCATACAGCCAGGGCTCGACACTAGCACTTGCCCCGTTTTCCAGGGCTACCTATTTTCATGTAGGTATATAGGTATATTCTTATACAGTAATTATAGATTGGCAGGTAAACCTCAATCAAAGGTTGTAGTATGTAATTTGTTATTGCATACTCCCCGTGATAACTAAGTTATTTTATGTTTCTCAGCAATAATATAATACATATTTTATGTTTCATAAAGAGGTTAGAAATTATCCTTTATCTTAGCTAGGTAATATAAATTGCATATATTGTCTATTGATTGAATTTGTTGGCAGGTTTCATTGACCTAAATGCCCATTCCCACACACATCATCATAAACAGTCAAAGTGCTCGAGAAAAAAAAACAACATCAGAAAACAAAAATTAAAATCAGAGAATTCTAAAAGTTCTGTATCAGCTTTATACTGTACCATTATGAGACATGAATGTACAAAACTCACCAAGGCATTCATTTCAAATTTTAATCATATTTTATTCATTTACAAATCAAGTTTTGAACTCAACATTTTGACAAGGAAAGCAATCAATTTTGTGTTGTACTATATCAACAAGATACATGTACAAGGAACAGTACAATTACCATATCAATAATATAGTCGACTCTCATTACAACAAAACCCCAAGTCCAGTGAAGTTACTTTTGTTATATCAACATTTCTTCTACAGGATTGCAAAAACAATAAAATATCAAAGAAATGCTTAACTTTGGGACCAGAAAATGTAATTCTTTGCACAAAAAAATACAGGAAAGTTACATTAGTGCTTGTTATAACGAGAGTCAAGTCCATCCTGTTCCATGCACAATACAAAAAACACACAATCCTGATTTTAACTTTATTCACATGCTTCCACAAATACAGCATTTACCTCCAGAGGGTGTTATCTCAACGCTAATTTCAGAGCAGTTACAGACATGTCTATGTACCGCTCAAGCATATTTGACAGGCTATAGCAAATGTAGATTGTCATACCATTACAAAGGCCTCATCACAAGCTTTAATTTGATCCTTTGTTCAAACTAATTGGTTAATAATTGGCGAAGATATGATTGTTTCAATGTTACAATCATAAGTCTTTTACACATGTTATGTGAACTTAAAATGCCCATTTCTTCATAACATGAATTACCGACAAGTGTAGGGTTTTACTATAGCCGGTCACAAATAACCGTTATCATTATTATTATTATTATGCAATGAAGATGCTAGTAAAATACATGATTTTCCAAAGAAAGAAGCAAGAACCCATGCAATCTCCCGATGTTTTTAAATAGTTTGAACAGGCCTAATAAAGGAGCACCAAATTTTGTCTGTCTGCATTTTACATGAAGTGTAACTATAATACTAGACTTTTCATTTGCAATGAACCATAGACAAGGTCGACACAATATTTAGCACCGTGTGTAAGCCCTCTAGCGGATGCATGCTGTATTTGTGGCAGCGTCGATTCACATTATAAGCAAGAATGTAGAAAATCAATGGCTGAAATTGACGTACAGTCTCCACCTGCCAAGTACCAATTTACAGCCCAGTGGCGTTGTTTCTATCAACAACAATAATTAGAATCATTATATCTCAAATGTATACACACATAATTTTCCTTCAAAAGATAATACAGGGGGATATATTTCATAGAAAAGTACATGAAAGAAAAGAGTGTTTACTATGCTCTATGGTCTACTGCTAATGAGAATGTTCAAATTTATCCATCAGTGCCCATATTCATGAAAGCCTGCTAGCTTAGTTACTTGCTAAGTGTATTTTAAATGAAATACAAATAGTTTTCCTAGTTCCTAACTTGGGTTAGATGGGTAAGCCGAAGGTACCCACTAAGTTAACCCTAGATAGCAACTAAAAGATATTATGTTGAATTCTTAGCCACCTCATCCAAACTGGACTTAGCAAGTAACTAAACTAGCGGGCTTTCATGAATATGGGCACAGAACTCTAAAATATCTTTAATATTTAATATCAAATACGATTGAGGCTGTGCCCTCCCACCCACCCCCCCCCCCCCCTCCCGTTTGATTTGTTGCCATTTTTAGGGTAACGTAGAGGATGAATAAGATAACACTACTCTATTACAATTATTGAGACGTGATTTTTAGATAGCAAACTGAATCATAACTGCTTCCATATAAACAAGATAAGAATATATCACACGACAGAAACACATATGTACTAAATAGGATGAGGATGAAAACACACATGTAAAGACACGGTTACACATTAAACCTGCTCTAGCAATCTAGGCCCATGTTCATAAAACCCCGCTAGCTTAGTTCCGTGCTAAGTCCATTTAAGATCATACCGTCTAGAGAGCAGCAAGCAATTTCCTAGTTCCCAACTAAGGTTAGCTGGGTTAGCCTTACGTACCCACTGAGTTAACTGTAGTTAGCAACTAAAAGAGCTTTTTTAAAAATATATACGTAGGCACGAACATCCAAAATAGACTTGGCATGAAACTAAGCTAGCAGGGTTTTATGAATATGGGACCAGATGTATACAAAGACCACCTGCCTATAGAGACCAGTATAATTGACTCTCTAGGCAGCATTTTGCATGTACAGTCCACCCCTCTTAGTGGCCACCTGTCTATGGCAACCAACCTGTAAATGGTCACGATAAGTGATCCCCTGCATAGACAACAATGTTACAGAACACGTTCTGTAATTAGCTCCCTCTTAGTCGCCACCTGTCTATAGCAACCAACCTGCAAATGGTAGAGTGGTCACCAAAAGTGATCCCCTGCAGAGAAAACAATGTTATAGAACATGTCTATAGAGGATACCTCTCTACAGTCGTAACTTTTCTGGTTTCCCTTGGTGGTCACTATACACAGGTTTGACTGTACAGTATATGTACATGCAGAGCCAGTGCTTCTCATTTACCATTTTCTAGTGGCCCTTTGTGACACCAAAATCTGAAATGTTCAAAGTTTTGGTGGCACAAAAGAAGAGAATGTAAAAACAATTATCTTTCAGTAACCAACAAATATCTTTTCTGTAAATGATTTCTATAAAACAGAATAAATTTGTGTCAGTCTCATATATTGAACTTGTTGCCTTGTTACATGTACAAATTTGTGTGGCCCAATTGATCACCAAAATCTTACATTTGTTCATTTTTGGTGGTGTACCCCTAGGACAGGTTAAACAGTAAAACAGAAAAGTGGCAGAACAACATTTACTCTTGGAGCTGCATAGATTAGCATTTTATGCAAAAATGTCCAAACAATAATACTTCATAAGTGTAATTCTGGCTTTTGTAAAGAGCCTATAGATTATAATCAGTTAGCCGTGATATGCTGTAAATAAAAAGATTGTATCAATTAAATTGCATTTTTATTAATTGCAAAAAAACACATGTATTAGAGGCTTCATTTCTGAATTTCATTTAGAAAAGAAGTTCCCAAAAATGAATAAAAAGCTTATCATTTTTTACTTGATCTCTCAACAACCTTATAAAAAAAGATTTAAACATAAAACAATTTTAACAGATCATTTGAGACTATAAAAAAATCAAATAACCTATAAAGGAAACATGATTTACATTACAAAGTTGAAAGTTTCTCACATTCACTATAGGGGGATTTCATAACCTTTTCCCCCTCAGTATTGTTTCATTGCTCTTAAAATGATAACAATATATCACAATAAATAAATGTGTTTTCATTCACAAATAAGTGTTTTTTTTCCAAAACAGTGGAAATCTGGTGATAATTCCTTATTAATTCAACTCAAAATCAAACAATGAAAATCTAGAACATTGAATAAATAATCAAAGCCTGTGAAGAAAAGGCTTTCATGTTTATCTGCATATCTCATAAAACATTTAATTCACAATATGCGACCGGCTATAGCAAAACCCTGCACTCGTCGCTAAAAATCAAAATGTGCAGTGTAGATTTTAATTCCATTAGAAAGGCCTTATCACACGCTTTCATTTGATGCTTTCAAAACATGAATTACTGACAAGCGCAGGGGTTTTGCTATAGCCGGTCGCATTTTCCAGTGAACATTCTAATTTGCAATATTGGAAAAAATAAATATCTCAGAGATATTGATCAAATAACTCAGTAAGAAGATATGATTGTTTAAGTTTACAATCGTAACATTATGTAAACTTAAAATGCCCATTTCTTCAAAACATGAATTACTGAAAAGTGCCGGGTTTTACTATAGCCATTCGCATATTCCAGTGAACATTCTAATTTGCAATATTGGAATAATGAAATATTTCAGAGATATTGATCAAATAACTCAGTAAGAGTCTTTTACACACATTATGTGAACTAAAAATGCCCATTTCTTCAAAACATGAATTACTGACAAGTGCAGGGTTTTACTATAGCCGGTCACATATTCCACTGAACATTCTAATTTGCAATATTGGAATAATGAAATATTTCAGAGATATTAATCAAATAACTCAGTAAGCTCAATGGTCTCAAGAGAACATACTCAATTACCAAAATTGTGACAATTATTCATAGATACTACAATTAGTTTCATCTAAGTTTCAGTTAGACAAGATACTGCAAAGAGAGATTGTTACGTCTATACACGAGAAAAAATGTGAACTTTAAAAAAATTGTTTTACAATAAGCGATGGGAGATCGTTAACGTCTTTACATGAGAGAATGCAAATATACATGTATATTTTTTAACAATACCTCTAGGTTATCATGGTTAGAGATGTAAACCCTTTAGCACCTGAGCAACCCCTAAACAAAACAAACAAATCTTGATTTTGCTTGCCAATCCAGGCTGATGGTGCTAAAAGGTTTACTCAAACTATTTGAGGAATGGTTTAAAGGGAAATATGTTATAACGCCAAGTACAAAGATGGGAGAACCTAATGTTCTTGTTTTAAAAAAAAAAATCTTGTTTATTGCTAAGAGTACTAATGAAGAGAATTTGTCTACCAAAGAATCGGTATACTCTGTTGGTGTACTTTACAAACAAGTACAGCAAGCTAAATCTAAACTGGAAAAATGGCAAGTCGAGATACCTCAAGCTAAAATCTATGGAAAGTGCATGTATAGTGGACTCACTTAATAACAAACTTGTTGGGACCAGCAAAATAACCTTGAAATACTGAAACTTTGTTATGCTGGGTTTGCCCAAAATAATGAATATACAACGGGTATCACAACTTTGGAACCTGAACAAAGTATGATATAATCAGTGTTATTTATACTATATAAGTTTACTGTTAATACCTGTTGCCTAAACCAACTTCTCCTTAACACTTTGAGTGCCAGGGATTTTAATGCTCTATAGCATGCTCTATAGCATGTGTGCGTATTGTCACTCGCAAAAACGCCAGCTTGGCACTCAAGGAGTTAATGGGTTAAAGGTAAATACTCTAATATACCACTAAAAAGAACCATCGCACATGCCTTCATCCAACTCGATTATTAGTATGCTAGATGAGGGAAAGCTACTAGAAGGATCAAATTTGGACAAAGTTACTGCATTGTCCAATACAGGAATGCGCACTAGGGCACGCCATAACACCTTTTCGAGAACACAAGTGCTGCCGATGCGATGACACGTACCGTTTGAAAAGTGTCCTCCCATATGTCAACACTGACCCTTTAATATGAGATCCCTCTGATGTGTATAATGTGATTGATTGCTGAGCTAGGTGGTGGTGAATGGTTGCAAGATCCAACATGGTGCGTCCCTGAAAACACTTTAAAAAGTGTCCTTCGATGAGACGACACGTTCCCTTCAATGAGCATCCACTGATATAACGACACTATCCCTTGAATAAGAGATCCCTCGGATGTGTATGGACAATATAATGCTCTGCTGCTGAGCTAGGGTGTAATGCGACAACAGGGTCCCTTTAACGAGTATCCTGCCGCTGAGCTAGGTGGTGGTGAATGGTAGCAAGATCCAACATGGTGCGTCCCTGAGAACACTTTGGAAAGTGTCCTCCGATTTGATGACACGTTCCCTTTAAGAAGCATCCTCCGATGTAACGACAATGTCCCTTTAATACGAGATCCTTCTGACTTGTATAGTCCATGCGATGCTTAGTTGCTGAGCTAGGTGGTGGTGGTGGAAGGTAGCAAGGTACTTGGTGGCTCGGGAGTGGAGACGGTCTAGCTAGGGTCTATCTATTGTAGTACCAGTCCAATCTGTAAAGACACAAAGAGAGAAAGGAAATAGAGAACTGATTCATGAATTTAAACAAATTAGGGTGTACACTGTATCTGTTGTAGTACAAGCTCAATCAGTAATACAAAAAACAAAAAATCAAAGCAAAAGTAATTATCTAATGGAAAGGTTATGCTTAATTATCAATTCATTATCATAATACATATCTTATACAAAATAAGAAAAATAAATCAATTTTATTAACAGAAAACCTACAGGAATCTGGTGTGTCCTGTATGATCTCTATGGGCATCACAAAATCTAGATGATTTACTCAAGTACAACAACAAAACAAGGCGATAGCCGTAATGTATCTCGCCCAATTGCGCGCATTCATGCCAACGAAGTTTGGTTACAAACAGATGCAGGGTTGGAAAGTTATCAACCAATATAGAGTTTTGCAGGTAAACTTTCACATTTAAACCTCATTTGACCTTTGACCCCAGAATAGAATGGAGGCCAATATAGGGCATCTACCAATCAAGTTTGGTTACACACAGTAGCAGGGTTGGAAAGTTATCAACCCTAATAGACTCTTACCCCAAAACTTTCACATTTGACCTTTGACCTACTCATGTGACCTTTGACCCCAGAATATCATGGAGGCCAATATAGGGCATCTATCAATCAAGTTTGGTTACACACAGTAGCAGGGTTGGAAAGTTATCAACCCTAATAGACTCTTACCCCAAAACTTTCACATTTGACCTTTGACCCCAGAATATCATGGAGGCCAATATAGGGCATCTACTGATCAAGTTTGGTCACAAACAGATGCAGGGTTGGAAAGTTATTCAAATTTTTTTAAGGGTCACGGACGACGGACGGATGGACGCAATTTGGTGAGCTCGACAAAAATGAATAGGTGTTACAGTGCAAAGGACTCACTTCCTGAGGTTTCATTGTGGGACATTTCCAGTTGTAGATGTAGTATTGCAGGTTTCCATCTCCAATGCCAAACTTGAGCTTCTCCAGGAACTCCTTGTTGTCCATCAGGTCCAAGGCGTTGAATACGTCAAAGTCCTCCTGTTACAATAAAATAATAAACAAAACACAAAACAGCAAACAATTAATATGAGTTAAGGATGGAGTACTGGTAATATGTGCTAAAATAGTGCATTCTTTATAAATATGACTCTGAAGGAAGTACAAAGGCTATTGAAGCCATTTTTTGTGTTTTTTGTGTTTTTAATATATATACTTTCATTTCGTCCAAATTTTATCCGCCAAATGCTTTTCATTTTTGAATAAATTTGCATAAATTAGTGAAAATAAAAAAATAAAGAAAAACAAAGAAAATTATTCAAACTCTATCTCCTCTCATGTTTATTACTGGATTGAAGCCAAATTTGGCTGGTATGTTATCCAACTATATCTCCATGATATGATGAAAGGAATTTTGAAAATATGCATAATATTTGAATAATTAATTAATTATGCGAATTACCAGATTTTCATTAAAAAAACTTGAATTTTTTGAAATATTTTGGAATGTGATAGGGCTATCAAAAAAAGCCATCATCATATTGTGCAATAGTATAAACCCAACATCCTGTCCAATTTTTAGCCCAATTGAATGATAAATAGTGAAGTTTTTAGGAAAAATGTGTGAAAAAATGACTTTTTACAGAAAATGCATGTAAAGATAACCATTATCCATTGGATGTGTACACTAACGATATGCAAATATGATGTTTGAATGCATTTATAGTTATTTCTCAGGGCTTTTCATGCTGGATTCATATTGAGAAGACCATAAAGATATGGTATAGCTAAAAAAAAAAAAAACTTCAATTTTTTTTTGGATTACCAGTACTCCATCCTTAAAGGGATCTAGTAACTTTGTTGACATACATGTGCAAAAAGTGATGAGTGGTTGATGCAATGTATATTGTTGTTATGTGATATGTCCACTGGGCGCTGTGTGAAAATTTCAAGTTAAATGGACGTTTAATATATGGCCGGGTAATGAGCAAAAGTGCAAAGTGATATTCACTAACTCATTGCACTCAATTTTCGCGGTCCAGTGGATAATTTAACATCTGAACACTTCAATCGTAAATATCTTTTTAACGAAAGGGAAATTTGAAAAACCGAAACCTGTCCCATGCTTTTATTGTTAATACGAATACAACGAGGTATGAGGTAACCGCTAGAATTCCAATCGGATTTTGAGGATTTGGACAATGTTACTAAGTCCCTTTAATATGAGTTAATACTGGCAGGATTCATACACCTATGTTTAAGTAAAATTCCATGACTTTCCATGACCTTGACCACAAGCATTACATGACTTTTCACCACAATAAACAAGGCTAATCAACTTCATTCAGTACTTTTTTTTGTAGCAAAATCAATCCTAAAAACATTATTTGTACTTCAGGTTTTACTGTATTGTAATTTGAAAATACCCGAGGCTTTCTTAATTAATTGACTAAAACATTTTTTAAAATATCATAATACTAAATGGCACACCAGGTTCCAGTAGACAATGGGCTGATCATTGAGAACACCATCATCAGAATTATAATCATTGTTTTCATACCCATCATCACCATTATCAATATCATCGTCAGCTTCAATATCATCGTCATCTTCATTATCATCATCATCATCACCATAACCATCATACTCATCATCATCATCACCATAACCATCATCATCATCATCATCATCATCATCATCATCATCATCATCATCACCATAACCATCATCATCATCATCATCATCATCATCATCATCATCATCATCATCTACATACGTGTTTTGCTAACGTGAGGGCATCGAGCATCAGTTGCTCCCACGTCGTTGACGTGGCAACGTTGTAGAAGGCGTAGGCAGCTTTGAGCTGTTTGTGGACGGGATGGTGCATGATGGAGGAAGGTAGCGTGTAGAAGCTAATCATGTCCGTCACTTCACCGTCTTTCTGTTTGTCACAGAGAATAAATAAATTGAATCAATTAATCATGTTTCTTACTGAGGATTTGCAACGTAATAAGGTGCATGATGGAGGAAGGTAGCGTGTAGAAGCTAATCATGTCCGTCACTTCACCGTCTTTCTGTTTGTCACAGAGAATAAATAAATTGAATCAATTAATCATGTTTCTTACTGAGGATTTGCAACGTAATAAGGTGCATGATGGAGGAAGGTAGCGTGTAGAAGCTAATCATGTCCGTCACTTCACCGTCTTTCTGTTAGTTACAGAGAAATTATAAATTGAATCAATTAATCAGGTTTCTTAACGAGGATGTGCAACCTAATAAGGTGCACGATGGGGGAAGGGAGCATGTAGAATGTAATCATGTCCTTCACTTCACCGTCTTTCTGTTGGTTACAGAGAAATTATAAATTGAATCAATTAATCAGGTTTCTTAACGAGGATGTGCAACCTAATAAGGTGCACGATGGGGGAAGGGAGCGTGTAGAAGCTAATCATGTCCGTCACTTCACCGTCTTTCTGTTTGTTACAGAGAATTAATAAATGGAATCAATTAATCAGGTTTCTTAACGAGGATTTGCAACGTAATGAGGTGCATGATGGAGGAAGGGAGCGTGTAGAAGCTGATCATGTCCGTCACTACACCGTCTTTCTGTTTGTTACAGAGAATTAATAAATGGAATCAATTAATCAGGTTTCTTAACGAGGATTTGCAACGTAATGAGGTGCATGATGGAGGAAGGGAGCGTGTAGAAGCTGATCATGTCCGTCACTTCACCGTCTTTCTGTTTGTTGTAGAAAATAAATAAATTTAATCAATTAATCAGGTTTCTTAACAAAGAATGTGCAACCTAATGAGGTGTATGATGGAGGAAGGTAGCGTGTAGAATCTAATCATGTCCGTCACTTCACCGTCTTTCTGTTTGTCACAGAGAATAAATAAATTGAATCAATTAATCAGGTTTCTAAACAAAGAATGTGCAACCTAATAAGGTGCATGATGGAGGAAGGGAGCATGTAGAATCTAATCATGTCCGTCACTACACCGTCTTTCTGTTAGTTACAGAGAATAAACAAATTGAATCAATTAATCAGGTTTCTTAACGAGGATGTGCAACCTAATAAGGTGCATGATGGAGGAAGGGAGCGTGTAGAAGCTGATCAGGTCTGTCACCTCACCGTCTTTCTGTTAGTTGTAGAAAATATATAAATTGATCAGGTTCCTTAACGAGGATTTGCAACGTAATAAGGTGCATGATGGAAGAAGGTAGCGTGTAGAAGCTGATCATGTCCGTCACCTCACCGTCTTTCTGTTTGTCACAGAGAATATATAAATGTAATCAATTAATCAGGTTTTTGAATGAGCATGGCAACCTAATAAGGTGGAGGATGGAGCATGTAGAATCTAATCATGTCTGTCACTTCACCATCTTTCCGTCAGTTACAGAAAATAACAGAACAGCAAAATGGCATTTCCTTTCATATAAGGCAATAACCTCCCAACTTCAGCATTTTGACAAGACAAGACAGTATCTTTATAAGTCACTAAAGTTGACATTAACACAGATTTTAAGATTTGAATTTTTTGGCACATATACACCCGTCATTATTGTTTAATAATATAATTTTTAGTTTGAAAGCAAACATCAATTTTAGGGAAAAGGAGATAATTCATTTAATACATGCAAGAAGAAAAAGAGAAGAAAACAATTAGATCAATTTCATGAAAGTATACATACATAATCAGGTATATTACTCATTTGTAATGCATGATTTATGCGTATGTCTTACGTCATTAATGCTTTTTAAGAGATGTGAAATGAAATTGAATATAATTGAACAACTTACTTCAGCAACGTATGTGCTGACAATGTTGGGTCTGGGGGTGAACCAATGCTTGAACTCTTCCTGTTCGGCAAAAACAAAATGAGAAGAAGAGTATTTAACCATCATATCAAGCTTACAGTAACTGATAATTATGCAAAATATTTTATCACACAACATCCTAAAAAAGAAGACAAACTCATAACCAAATTAAAGTGACAGAATAATCTGTAATTTGATTGCGGTTGCTCATACAGAAGAAGAAGAGGAAGAATAAGTTTGTGACTGGCTCGAAAACCATCTTTCTAGCATCACTTTTGCTCAATTATTCATGCAAAGCATAAATAGAAAGTTGATTGCTTCTCTAGGATGGTGACAATAAAAGTAGTTCAAGACGTAAATAATCGTAATTGATTTAACGCACTTGTAAAAGCAAAGCAAAGCAAAGCAAACCAAACTAACCTAAACTAAACTAAATTAAACCAAACCAAACCAAACCATACCAAGCTGACAGGATTTGTTGGCTCATCTTTTGGGACTACTGATGTTCACATTTAAAGTAAGTTTTACTTGTACACATCCTAAAACCCTGCCTTTTACATAGGCTTCCTCCACATGATTTAAACATTCCTTCATTATGTCTGACTTAAATTTTGTTTGTATATTTGTTTTCACATTTGTGTTTGTATGAATAATTAGTATTTTGTTATATCATACAAATAACTGTACAATTGTACAATTCAATATTTAATTTATAATTTTGTGTATACCTTCATACTTGTTTTTGTTTGGAAGAATTGTACAAACAAATAAATCAAATCGAATCAAAACAATCCACATACCAAGTCAAATACTGGGGCTAGTTTGAACCTCTCCAAGTAGGTGGTGAGAAGCTGATGGCACTTCTCCACATCCCTGGGCTCGATGGGCCGCAGACCTGTCGTTTTCGTTTCCTAGAAAACAAAGATAAAATCACAAAAATAAAATTAACATTTATACAAATTTGTAATAGCATTGGATTGCATTATTAGCTGCCTCCCATTGGAAAAGCATTCCGGAACACTTTTTAATTCACTCATAACTATCTCCATAATAAGGGAGACATTTGAAAAATCAAAACCCATTTCTTTCTTCTGTTACCATTAGTCAAACAAGCCACTTCATTGACCAGGCCATATAAATTTAATAGGAAGTTGTTCTTACTCTTTATTGTCCTCTGTAGCTTCATGTTGCGACATATGTGAGAGAACTTGACCTCGACAAGCTTATTTGGGTTTAGCGACTTTGTCTCAAAGCATCATAAATAATGCCTCCAGCAATTTAATTGGTGGAAGAAGTAAAATAATAAAAATACAAATAAGTGATAGATTAATTGTTCTTCCTTACCTCAGGTAGTTTGTAGAGCTTTATCGTCCTCTGTAGCGTCATGTTGCGACCTATGTGAGAGAACTTGACCTCGACAAGTTTCTTTGGGTTCAGCGACCGATGCCAGTACCTGGACAAAATCATCAAGTTGAACAAATGAACAAAGTTGATATATGTTCTAGTATTGTGTTCAGCTCTCTGAAGATAATACCATCAATGTAGTTATTTATTAGACACTAATGAAATAATAATGTTTTGATTTATATAGTGCCTGATACGATTGATAATCATCTCTAAGGGCTTTACATTATTACCCTGGCCATCAAACACACACTTGTAATCAATCAGTACGTGACGTGCACCATTCATTCATAAATATCTCCATAATTAGAGTGACATATGAAAAATTAAGACCCATTTCATTCTTCTGTTACTATAAGCCAAACCAGGTACAAGAGAAATGTGAAAGCTTCGGTTGAATTTGACTAAGTAAATGATCACTTTGTTCACCTGTACGTTGAGACTGGTTTAGGAAGAACAACGCCGGCCGTGTAGACGGCCTGGAATATACACCGAAGGTTCACCCATAAATATGACATTAGTATCATCGTTACAGTCCTTATCGTTTATAAAGTAATATTAGAAAAAGAATTGTTAATTTTCCTGCAAGTTGAGACTGGTTTAGGAAGAACAACGCCGGCCGTGTAGACGGCCTGGAACATACACCGAAGGTTCACTCAAAAATATGACATTAGTATCAATCGTTACAATCGGAGTCCTTATTGTCTATAATGTAATTGTTAATTTTCTTAATTACCTGCAAGTTGAGACTGGTTTAGGAAGAACAACGCCGGCCGTGTAGACGGCCTGGAATATACCCTGAAGGTTTACTCTTCTTGTGATCTCAATTACAATGATTATGTATTACTTCAATATCAACCATTAGAGCCATTCCACAGGTTTAGACAATCATGTAACGTGAGTAACCAACACATTTTAAAGATTTGCATGTAGAAGATTAAAATTTCTCAAGTTTTGACTCACACAAAAAACGTTCAGAATGTATACTTTGTTGTGACAAAAAGTTGTCAGGTTCATATCTATAATAAGAAAATTGCAGCTCTGAACGAGTCAGGTCTCTCCAAATGTAACGTGAGTAACTGTGGAATGGCCCATTTTAAATTTTGTCTAATCACCTGCAAGTTGAGACTGGTTTAGGAAGAACAACGCCGGCCGTATAGACGGCCTGGAATATACCCTGCAGGTTCACTCTTCTTGTGATCTCTCTGATCAGCACCGGCGCCACTCGTTTCGACCTCAGCTTCTTGTGCACACACAGGAAGTTGATCTCTACCATACCTACAGGCCTGTGTAATAGATAAAAATAATAATATTGAACAAACATACACATGGGGGGTACTGCAAAAGAGTTGCAATCGATTT
The DNA here is from genome assembly GCA_037951105.1 of Echinarachnius parma. Lineage (NCBI taxonomy): Eukaryota > Metazoa > Echinodermata > Echinoidea > Clypeasteroida > Echinarachniidae > Echinarachnius > Echinarachnius parma. The sequence goes on from JBAMJV010012674.1 coordinate 46,258, forward strand.
TTAAGTTTCAATTAGATCATGTGACTAAAACCGCAAATCTGTTTGGTTCAAATGTGCATATTTTCTGACTTGCAACTCTTTCTGCATCGGGGACATGGACATGGTCAGACTTACTTTCCATTGACTTTTATCCTAGCTGGTACAGCACTGATGAACCTATTTACCCGCACTGAACAGTGCTAATGCTAATAAACAAACTTTCAAACTGACCATTTAAAAGTAAAACACACACAACTAAGACTCAGTTTCCATTGACTTTTATCCTTGCTGGTACAGCACTGATGAACCCAACTAGTTTCTTGTTCGCATTCACCCGCTTTGAACAATGCCAATTCTAATAAACAAAACTTTCAAACTTACCATTTAACCCGTTACTTACGGGAACCGGGTGGGCTATGTACAAAGTCTATGGGGATTTCAGATTCTCAAAGTGAACGGGTTAAAAGAAAAACACACACAACTTATACTTACTTTCCATTGACTTTTATCCGTGCTGGTACAGCACTGATGAACCCAACCAGTTTCTTGTTTGCATTCACCCGCACTGAGCAGTGCCACTCCCTCAGCCAGCCAGGTGGGGTCAACGCCCTGAGAAGGTAAAAATATTAATTTATTAGTACAGATTCTAGAAAAAATTGAGCATAAGGATATATGTGAAAACTTGATACAAAAGAAAACTGTTAGCAGCGTGAAAAGAGTGAGAATAGAATAACCCATCAGTGCCTAAGGCCCACATATTTGTGGTTTGGTAGTCCTACAGTTAAACAAGAAGAAGACTAGTTATGTGAAGTGTACAGGAAGAAAGAGCATAAATTCCTCTATTTTTAGAGCCCTATTTTGTTACTCTACCTGCTTTAGTTATTTTTTAATGATTTTTATTATTGCGTAAATCACTATAATTTAGAAAAATCCTTAAATTGGCAACACATTGTGATATTTTAAAAACATATATTGGCGTTCAAATTGGCAACTTTGCGGCAAAGTCACTTCATATTTGTCTTAAATGGTCATTACTAAATATTTTCCACCTATTTTTATGTCATTGATCGGTCAACAAAATTTAGGATTTGCCAATTTGTAGAGGAAAACAATGATCAATTTTGCCCTAAAATAGCTCTCGTCCTTGATGGGATAATAGATGTCACATGTCAGAATTTATCAGCTACTGCCCACTGATTTTGAAAAGGACTCATCAAGGAAAATCATTACATTCAGTAATAAATATCTCCATAATTTGACCAGTTAACTTTTTCTGATACCATAAGCCAAACAAGGTACAACAGGATTGTGAAAGTTGATTTTTAAATTCCTTGGTTTTTTTTTTTTTTTTTTTTTTTTTTGGGGGGGGGGGGGGGGGGGGGTGGGGGGAGGGAGTTGGGGAGTAACAATTTTTATTTACTTATTTCTCATAACAATATGTGACCGGCTGTAGCAAACCCCTGCACTTGTCGGTAATTCATGTCTTGGAGAAATGGGCATTTTAAGTTCACATAATGTGTGTAAAAGACTTATGAATGTAAAATTGAAAGAATCCTATCTTGCCAATTATTTACCAATTTGTTAGAAAAAGGCATCAAATGAAAGCTTGTGATGAGGCCTTTCTAATGGTATGAAAATCTACAATTTGATTTTTACCGACAAGTGCAGGGTTTTGCTATAGCCGGTCACATATATCGTAAACACTAAACAGGATAGAAAGTTGCTTACCATCGAAGAAAATCTGCTGAATAGTCAAAGCGGAACATGTTGTCATCATCCTCTACATAGTTTTCATTCAATAGATTGTACAATTCTTTGAGCTGCAAGTAAAAAAAAATAAATACAACAAAAATTGTTGTTTGATTTAACTGAAAGAGTAATTCAACTTTAAGAAATATGCCTCTGCCCTATCTGACAAACTTTTTAAAAATTGCTTCTCTTCCGATGTTGACCTATCTATGATGCAATATCTTGAAAGGCAGAGGGTAAATAACACGGTAAAGTTATCATGATCTTACGCCAGGCTCGACACTCACACTGGCCCAGTGAATTTGCACTTTGGGCCAGCAAAAATGTATAAAAGTCATATTTTGTTGGCCCGATTGGGCAAGCAGATTTTCATCGCGACATAGACAAAAATAGGCAAATCTTGTTTTCTTCCATGTCATGCTTCATCTATAATCACAGATTTGACCAGGAAAGAGTGATATTTTGAATAGTACAAAATTTGTTCAGGAAATGAAATTTCCAGGCCAGTCAATTTTTAAGTAGGGCCTAGGACCAGTAAAGGGGAAGAAATTAATTCACTGGCCCAACCGGGCCACCAGTAATAAAGGTAAGTATGGAGCCCTGTCTTAGGCCCGGCACCGACAGAGCCGACTCGACCCAATCCGACTGGTTTTCAGCCTGATTAACTCAGTATGCGCTGCCTCAGCACTCCGGTTTTGCCAGTCAAGTGCCAGTCGGAGGTCATTCAAGGCCGATTCAACACGTTGGTTCGGCTCCGACTTAGCGAAACTGATTCTAGCCTGACTGAAAATCAGTCGGATCGGGTCGAGTCGGCTCTGTGTATATCCAGGGTATCCTAAGAGAAGCCTTGTGGTAGTGAGTAGGGGTCTTGTCTGAGTTCATGCTTCTCTTAGGCTTCCTAAAAAGTCACCTTACATATGAGGTACATATTTCTGCATCTGATTTTTACTTTAGCTTCAAAAATACATTGAAAAAAATTTAGTACCAGCGTGAAATGTTCATTTTCTTACCTCTACAGCACTGTGTATATCTCAGGGTATCCCAAGAGAAGCCATGTGGTAGTGAGTAGGGGTCTTGTCCGAGTTCATGCTTCTTTTTGTACCCTTCAAATGTTGCCTTACATATGAGGTATATATTTCTGCTTCTGATTTTTATTTTTTAGGGTGCAACGCAGTTCCAATTATATAATATAAATCGGTAGTCTGTGGCCAAGAGCACGATTATGACCCAGGACCAGCCCTAGTTCCACTGATCTCTAGATATGCTTGTGTAATCCTTTACGGTTGAATGAGTAAGGGCGACATGTGCTCTGCTATGTTCTGTTGATTTGTATCATTATTCTAGCATATTGATATCGATGAGTTAGAGCCAATGATGCTAATTAACATGATAAATGTCGCTGGTCCGTAATCGGGCCCCTGGGCCCAGGTATTACCTCTACAGCACTGAGTTCATGCTTTTCTTAGGCTCCCTAAAAAGTCACCTTACATATGAGGTATATATTTCTGCTTCTGATTTTTATTTTGCAGGGTGCAACGCAGTTCCAATTATAATATAAATCAGTACCCTGGTCTTACCTCTACAGCACTGTGTATATCCAGGGTATCCCAAGAGAAGCCTTGTGGTAGTGACAAGGGGTCTTGTCTGAGCTCAT
>JBAMJV010012675.1:0-52562 GCA_037951105.1 Echinarachnius parma
CATACGGCCTAGTGTCAGGATGTTGCAAAGAAAACAGTATTCACAATAGAGGTTTGTTCCCTGCAAGCGCCATTTGGCCGTATGCATTAAAAGTAGCAATTGCTTATTAGCAATTGCTTAAAGCACAAGCAAGAGCTTGTCAAGCAAAAGATCAAGTTCAAGCAATTGCTTAAATTCGTATGCATGAACTTTTGCTTGTGCTAAAACCTTTTGCTTACACTGCCTAATGGCGGCGTCAGACTAGAGCCACGCTCTAGCCACGATCTAGACAATAGCTGATCACAATCACTGGAATGTATCTGCAAAATGTCTTTTGTCCAATGAGGATCTGTATGGGAAGATTATCTCACATGTGTCAATAGATATCCTTCCATGAATGCACAGACAATAGCTCGCTGAACAAAAGACTAGGTCGGCAAAGACCCACGACCGACCCACGACCGCTTTTTAAGCTTTGGACATGTCGAAAGCGCTCGAAAGCGGTCGTGAGTCTTTGGCGTTCTACTCTTTTGTTTAGGGAGCCATTGTATGTCCATGCATGAGAGGCTATCCTTTCACCTATGTGCGATAATCCTCCCATTCATTCGTCATTTAATCATCGTTCGGACAATGCTTCGCCTCCCACTGCCAAATGTATGAATGGGGATTAGGAGCGTAGCAATTTTATGAATGGGGATTAGGAGCGGCGCGAGAGCGTAGCTATATGTGACGGGGGTATAAGCAATTGCTTACGTGCTGAACAAAGCATCGTTACGGTTGTGCGAACATCGCACTGCATCTGGACAACAAAGGGGATTCGTAGTGTATGCAAACGTCGTGTAGTCACTTGCATAGCTTGCCCTGGTCGTGCCCGACCTGGCAACAGCAGTTTTCTTAACGCAAATATTTTGTGATGGTCAAATTATAATGTACAAAATTTGAATGAAGAATAAAATGGCAAAAGGACAATTCATATAGTTGAATACAACACTCCAGCAAGTTAGACACTCAGTTCTGGCTGTGTATTAATTTCATGTGATAGAAGTGACGAGCGATAAAATGGCGTCTGATTGTGAGGAAAGGATATTTCCATTCTAGTGATCAGGATCTTAATTCGATTCCGTGTTCATAGCTCGCTGTTGCAGTTTCTAACATGGTAGCATTTATTTTCCCGCAAAATAATTCCAAATATGAAATTAGTTTAAAAAGAAACAGCGAAATTATAATACATAATAAAATATACAGACAACCGATCACAATAAAATGATAATCATGTTACTCAGGTCGAAATTCCCATAGAACCAAGACCCATATGTATCCCATAGACACCCATAGGCCTAATGGTTTCTAAGGAATCCTATGGGTTTCAATAGGGAAAGTGGAACATGGGTTTCTATGGGTCTCTTAGGGATTCCTTCGGGTCTTTCTATGGGTTTTGGGGACTTTCGACCTGGTAAATTTCTATGGGTCCCATAGAACATCATAGAACATCATAGAAAACCCATAGAACATCTTAGGAAACCCATAGGGGACCTATAGGGTTGTCCCATGGTTTCTATGGGAATTTCGACGGGGTCCGCTCGCTAGTCATAAGGACCGCTAGTCATAAGGACCGCTAGTCATAAGGACCGCTAATCATAAGGACTGCTATTCATAAGGACCGCTATTTATAATTTGAGAAGAGGGTCGCTATTCATAAGGGTCATTATGCATAAGGACCGCTATTCATAATCCAAGAAGAGGGTCGCTATTCATAATATGGGAAGAGGGTCGCTAATCATAATACAAAATCGGGGTCTTTATTCATAAGGACCGCTATTCATAATCCAAGAAGAGGATCCCTATTCATAATACGAGAAGAGGGTCGCTAGTCATAATACGAGGGTAGGACCGCTACTCATAATACTTAATGAGCGTCGCTAGTCATAATACGAGAAGAGGGTCGCTACTCATAATACGAGAAGAGGACCGCTACTCATAATACGGAATGAAGACCGCTATTCATAATACGAGAAGAGGGTCGCTAGTCATAATACGAGAGTAGGACCGCTACTCATAATACTGTTAGAGGACCGCTATTCATAATACGAGAAGAGGGTCGCTAGTCATAATACGAGAGTAGGACCGCTACTCATAATACGAAATGAGGTTCGCTAGTCATAATACGAGAAGAGGGTCGCTAGTCATATTACGGAATGAGGACCGCTATTCATAATACGAAATGAGGTTCGCTAGTCATAATACGAGAATAGGACCGCTACTCATAATACGGATTGGGGGTTGCTAGTCATAATACGAGAAGAGGACCGCTACTCATAATACGAGAGGAGGACCGCTTCTCATAATACGGAATAAGGGTCGCTAGTCATAATACGAGAAGAGGGTCGCTATTCATAACATGGAATGAGGGTCACTATACGAGAAGAGGGACGTTAACCATAAACAATTAATAAGCAACAAAATTATAATAATAAAGGGAAATTTGGATGGGGGAAACACTAATTGCTGTGGCGTAGCTATAAGGGGGGGGGGGGGGCGACACACGGCCCCGAATATTTGTCAAAAACATTTATTGAAAACATACATTTTTTTTATGTACTTGTATAATGTCGATCAGGAGAGAAATAAAACACACGTTTGCTTCATCACTGAGCTTTAAAGGGTACCAGCACCCCAAAATAATATTCTTATTAAAGAAAGGTAACATCTTTAGTATTCCATTCCATCAAGTTCACAAAAATATGTTACCAGAAAAAATATATAATTGGAAAACCATTCTAAAGCATGCGTTCATGCGGTCTGAATTGCGAGGACTAATGTGTGAAGAGCGAACGAATCGCCCGGGATTATATTGTCTACAAACGTATGCGTGAATAGCATTGGCGCACTCGCAAATGTTTGGCCCGTTTGGAACCAGGAAATAGTAGTGGTTCCGTAAGTGGTGGAAATTAATTGCTTTGTTAATGAATTATACTGTATACCTATCAGGGGCGGATCTAGCTTTTTGCTAAGGGGGGGGGGGGGGGGGGTTGATCCAATGACGATGCGGAGCATCGTCCTTGAGCCGCCGTAAGTGATTTTTTTTTCACTTTTTTCACTGATACATTTTCACTTGGCAGCCCAGGGGGGGGGGGGGGTTAAACCCCCTAACCCCCACCCCCCTAGATCCACCACTGCTAATTTTACAAACACAATATATTTCTTAACAAATAAAGAAAAAGGCGTGCCCAATAACGTACACGACTCATCACCCCCCCCCCCCCCCCCCGCCCCCCCCCCCCCCCCCCCCCCACCCATCAGACTGACCGTGTTCCGCCATTCGGCCCACCCTCCCCGCAGTATTCCCTTTGTACATGTATATACATAATTACCAACAATTTTCGTTTATTGTTTATTGATGGCGTAGCCTGCATGTATTATGAATAGCGACCCTCTCTTACATTATGACTAGCGACCCTCATTCCATATTATGAATAGCGATCCGGTTCTCATATTATGAAAAGCGACCCTCAATCCGTATTATGAGTAGCGGTCCTCTTCTAGTATTATGACTAGCGACCCTCTTCTCGTATTATGAATATATAGCGACCCTCATTCCATATTATGACTAGCGATCCTCTTCTCGTATTATGACTAGCGACCCCCATTTTATATTATGAGTAGCGGTCCTACTCTCGTATATGACTAGCGACCCTTTTCTCGTATTATGAATAGCGGTCCCATTCCGTATTATGAGTAGCGGTCCCCTTCTCGTATTATGACTAGCGACCCCCATTTCGTATTATGAGTAGCGGTCCTACTCTGGTATTATGAATAGCGGTCCTCTTCTCGTATTATGACTAGCGACCCTCATTTAATATTATGTATAGCAACCCTATTTTCGTATTATGAATAGCGGTCCTTATGAGTAGTGACCCCCAATATAAATTATGAGTAGCGCCCCTTCTTCATGTTTATGAATAGCGACCCCGATTTTGTATTATGAATAGCGGTCCTTATGAGTAATGACCCTCAATGTGAATTATGAATAGCGACCCTCATCTCACATTATGAATAACGGTCCTTATGAATAACGGTCCTTATGCCTTTATGAATAGCGACCCCCTTTTCGTATTATGAATAGCGGTCCTTCACGTATAGGAAGTTACACGTTATGACTAGCGGTCCTTATGACTAGCGGTCCTTATGACTAGCGAGCCCACCCCATTTCGACTTGGGTAGTAGTTTGAATACAGTTGGAAATGTCAGTTGAATTATTTCTGCTAGATAAACAAAAATTGTGTAAAATATTAGAAAGCATGAAAATATTCTTATTGTGAACGTAGGGGAAAAACAGCAAAGAGCATCAAGGAGTTTCTTGTGTTGGTTAAAAATACCAGCAAGTGCAGATCAATGGACAAAAAGCATATCATGAACATGCAATATTGCCTACATGGATATAAATGTCTAAAATAACAGCCATTTGATTAAATATGGAATTACAACATAAGCTGTGGACTCAGGATCTCTAAATCATCCCGAAACGGTATGAAAACTGAAACGCGAATGTCCTGAGAAAGCAAGAGCTCAAGCTGGTATGGAGGTGCTTGAAAAAACGCAAGCAATTACTTATCAAGACAAGTAAAATGTTCGTTTTATGCATACGGTTTTAAGCAATTGCTTGTTTGGAAAGCAATTGCTTACGAGCAGTAAGCAATATGCTTGTGCTTGTGCTTGTAAGCAAAAGCTTTTGCTTGCAAGCAATTGCTTGTTTGTATGCATACCGATTCAAGCAAAAGTCTAGCACAAGCAAGTGCTACTTTTTATGCCTACGGCCCAATGCTATGAGATGGTCGCTAGCCACTCTTTTACTTTTATTACTTAAAGCGACCCTTATCTTACATTATGATAAGCGACCCTGATATTGCATTACGAATAGCGATGAGTATATAGTGACTCAAGGAATATGAATTAGGAATAACGACTCTCTTCATTTTGATGAATAGCGATCATTATTATTATTATTATCATCATTATTATTATTATTATTATTATTGTTAATATTATTATTATTATTGCCATTTCAGGTAACAATTGTTGAGTGTCATCAATCTGTGTCAACATCATGGCAAATATGAATCGGAATCGGAATTTCTTATCTGACTACTATGTCAACAAGAACGCCATTGGGGGAACAGGTGGTGGACGCTTCTCGCACCTCGTTGGTCAAACGGGAGCCAAGCTGAAAAAAATCAGGGTGTATAAAGCTTCATATGCGGTAAGGTGTGTTGAGGTCTGGATGAGCGATGGGAGCCACTACGAAGCCGGTACAGGCAAAGTTGGCTTACCCTATGAATTCGAATTCCAGCCGGATGAATTACTCACATCAGTATGGCTTCAGCGCAGCGAACTGGACCGGGGAATCCGCCTCGGAGCCATCTGGTTAGAAACCAATCAAAAAAGAAAATTTAGCGTTGTCAGCCATACGCTGGTTGGCTCAGCATTCCGTATCGATGTCGGCTCCGGTATCTGTGGTGGAATATACGGGAATTGCGGAGCAGATGTCGACAGTTTGGGGTTTGCTATGATTCGACCGATCAACAAGGCTATCATGGTCGATGTCTCGTACCCAGAACTCTCCCGATCAGCTGTTGCCAGTACACCCGTGACAAAGGCTCAGGGCGTGTTCGAGAACGAAACCGACTTGCAGCAGTCCTTCACCCTCAATGGGTCCGCCAGCGTCACTCATACCACATCCTGGAGCATTGAGACAGGGATCGCGTATGCCGATGAAGTCTTCGTCTCCGCAGAAATTCCAACAGTCAAGGTCAACCAACTCGAGGTCTGTAATTCAATGGACATACTAAATATCTATAAGGCCGCCGCAAGTGTTTCGTCGGCATAAAAGCCACGTAACCTTTGCGGCCGCCTTAAGATCCGTAAGATTTCCCATTAAAGTGGCATCGTACGGGCGTCTTATCCCGAAGCATTTGTGACCTAGGCAAAATGGTCAGAGTATCTTGCGATATCCGTATAAGTTCTATTCAAGCTCCCTTTTGCAAGTCAATTGTCGAAAGTTGCAAAGTCTTTGTCTTATATGAAAGAGAATATTTCAAAGCATGCCTGAGAACATTGGGGCTTAAATGGGACCACCAGACAAAGAACAACACATAATTATATGTTTTGGTACCCTTGTGGGATATCAAATACATGCCAAACACTTTGCAATGGGTTGTGTTATTCATAAACAATTCAATAAATTACCACCATTTACGAAACCAATATGTGACCCGTCACAGCCAGAAGAAACAGAAGTCGGATAAATAATTTTCTGGATTTTTATCTAGTTTGGATCAGCATTTAATATGATATAAAAGTTGTATTATAGTGATTCTGCAACGCGGAGTTATTAATGTTTTTCTAAGGGCAATTTCCAACGGTCTGGAAATAAAATGCAGAGAAAATCCCTCAAGAAGTTTTACGTCCGTTTCGAGAGGGAAATTAGCTTTCTAATCAGGCCATACTTGAACCAGTTGCATGAATAGAATGTGGTAGCAACCTTTATCCAATTTTCTTGAAAACTTGCATATCAGTACATATGTATGATTTACACCTTCCCTCCAAAAATTGTTGAATATAATCCATGCTTTTAGAGATATGTAAAGATTTGATCGAAATTTAAGTGATTTTGGAATGACAAACTTGGATTCAAGTACACACCAAGCACGGGATACAAAAGGGAGCACTTTTACCTAACAAAAGGGGGTCCACTCCCCCGTGGACATGCTCTCATTATTACTAAAGAGCGTTCTTTTTTAAACAAAGGAGGCCATTTGAGTCAGTAGGTGAATAGGGATTAGAGAATATCGATGTGCGCTGACTCTTGACCGCCAGCGAGATTTGCAACTTGGCACAAAGGGGTTGTTAAGAGGCGGAGCTTAATATCGATCGCTTTTGGGAGCGAAGAATTTTGGAAAGCAAACTTTTCAAACCTTCTAAAAACATGCTTCAAAACTTTCCTTAATTTTCACCTTTCCACTTAATATTTGTACTAGAGATTGTGCTTACTGGTAGAACAAATATCAGGGAAAGGCCTGAACTAATAATATTTTTTCGACATTTTAATGCAATTTCAAATCAATCGTGATTTCTGAGGTTCGAACTCGCGCGACTTTTGGCTCCTCTGAGAAAGACGGGACACATATGGCCTCATGGTTCCGTATGCGCAAAACATCCGCGAGTGCGTCATTTCTATTCACGCGTACGTTAGGACAATATAATCTCAGACGAGGCGTTCGGCCTAGACAAAAAATGTAGTCTTCGTCTGCAGACTCCTTGACCACATTCTTTTGTATGGTGATGCGTTTTCCAATTATATCATTTTTCTGGAAACATTTTTTTTTTCTGAACTTGTTAGTGGAATGGACTACTTAAAACGTTACTTTAGTTTATAAGATTATTATTTTTGGGTGGTGAGTAGTTAGGTGTTGGTAAATAAACAGTTTAACATCTTTGATCCCGTTTAACATCTTTGATCCCGTCCAGCTTGTTTGTAAACAAACAAATTACCTCATAGGTTTTTTGTCAACACATTTTACGTAATTTACAACATGCATTGCTTCACATCACAACAAAATATTGTACAATTATGGTGCAACACATGTTTTGTTTGTATCTAGGCTGAATGTCAACATTGTGTTGCAATTTCTGTTTGGTTTGTTTAGACAGACAGTCAACATAGTTTTGCAATGTCTGGTTTGGTTGTAAGGTCTGAATTGTGACATGATGGAGCAATACACAAATACATAACTTGTAACAATATTTATTCTCTATTCTTTGTATAGAGTTTTATATCGGCCCATATGTAACAGTACATGCAGTGAACCCATAGTATGGTGGTCGATCGATACTTTTTCGGTGCGCAGAGTCCAGACAAATCTATACTCTCTGTGGGCTATTCAAAGGCGAGTGGGAGAGAAACTCCCCTAAACGCACAGAAAAAAATGCCAACACGACACAACCTTATACCCCCGTCACATATAGCTACGCTCTCGCGCCGCTCCTAATCCCCATTCATAAATTGCTACGCTCCTAATCCCCATTCATAAATTTGGCAGTGGGAGGCGAAGCATTGTCCGAACGATGATTAAATGACGAATGAATGGGAGGATTATCGCACATAGGTGAAAGGATAGCCTCTCATGCATGGACATACAATGGCTCCCTAAACAAAAGAGTAGAACGCCAAAGACTCACGACCGCTTTCGAGCGCTTTCGACATGTCCAAAGCTTAAAAAGCGGTCGTGGGTTGGTCGTGGGTCTTTGTCGACCTAGTCTTTTGTTCAGCGAGCTATTGTCTGTGCATTCATGGAAGGATATCTATTGACACATGTGAGATAATCTTCCCATTCAGATCCTCATTGGACAAAAGACATTTTGCAGATACATTCCAGTGATTGTGATCAGCTATTGTCTAGATCGTGGCTAGAGCGTGGCTCTAGTCTGACGCCGCCATCAGATAGACCGCTCGAGTGCGCTCTTTCGTGAAAGTACATGGATAGTATTGTTATTGTTCGATGTTGGGCAGGTCCATGTTATTTGACTCGTGACGTACGGGACATTCACAGCTTTTAATGGAATATTATTCAAAGGAAGGAGCCATGATTTTGAATATTGTTGGTGCTTTGGAAAGCTACTTGTGGTACCTTCAAAATGCAAAAAGAAATAAATTAAAAACACTCTTTAAAATTTAATTATGCTAATTAATATGCCCCGTGACGTACATGAGCGATTTCAAGGCGATTACTGCCGTCAGCCTTGACCACTTTATCTTTAACACGTACAAAGGTCTTGGCCAGATCCATATATTCAGATCCGCTACCCAACACAAAGAATTCTATAGGACCACTATTAATATTTGAGATGGGGTGATAGTCTACCATGTATCCATCTTCTACGGCTAATTGTGTGGGTGGTACTGTGAAGAGATCCAACGCGCTGGTTGTACACGGGCATTTGTTTTCGTGGGCGAGTGCGATGATAAAACTTAGTCAAACGAACTTCGAAATGAATGTCGGAGCGAGGTGTGGAACGCGGTGTGGCTTTTTTTCCGTCTGACGGTAGGTGATGACTTCCTTGGCTTTTTATGACTCCTTTTAGGTATCTTTGCCTTTTGACCACCAACACCACTGTGCTTTCTTTTTCTATTTCCGGTGTCTTCATTAACGAGCGCATTAGCGGCTATTTTTAGCCCCACTACCATTCCTTTAGATACTGCATGACCATCACCTCGTTGATAGGGCGATCCTTTGAATATTGGTAGCCCCCGCCCAGTTTGCCGCAACCCCGAATAGTCATTGTACGCTGCCGGTGAAATAAGCGCCATACTCGTGAGCAAATTAAACATCAAATGGATGAATGTCGACAATGTCATTGAATATATCGCTCTAAACTCCCCGCCGCCGTCTCTACCGTCGCGCTGTCCGTTATAGTTATAATAATTTAATAGTGTCAAACACTTTGGTCTGAACCCTTTTATAGTGAGGATTGTCGTAACTGGCAAACGCGTTTGTGCCGTGCGGATCTCCCACATTGACGACTCGGAGAAGCGGGACTCGTGTGTCGCCAATGATTTCGTGAGATTATATATCCGAACGAACAAACGTTATAAGATCAGGGCGCCATTTTCTCGCCATTACTTCATGATTGGTGTCAAATCCCAACATTCTGGTTATGGGTCCATCCAGTACAATTTCGAATCCATCCATAACATCAAACATTCTTTTCTACACGCTCCATTGCTTCCATTCTACATGTCTCTTGCTTTCTTTAGGTGTTATGGCCCTACAAAGTTCTTTAATGGTTCCAGAGTAACCCTCTGTTATCCTCTTTGTATAAACTTCTCCTTCCAGTTTATATGTCACGATTGATCTACATGTTCGTCCGTGCATAACAAGTTGTACCAGGAACGGGGATAGTGAATGTCAACCAGCCCACATTCATATTCTCCTTCCAAGTGTATAGAGTGAGGCAATTTTACCTTAAAGTGTGTCAACGTATTATCTGGAAAAATCTCTAATGCTGCTATTAGACGGGAGAGTGAGAAAAAAGGAATCCAGTGTTGTTGTCATGGATGCCATGATGACTTTTGAAATGTCTAAATAATAAACAGTCATCACTTTCCCGAGGACAGACGTTTAGCATCCGTCACCCATCCAGAAAATTTTTTCGGGCCAGGTGAGATATTTCACGTAATATTACTTAATACCCCTTCTTTTCCGGGAGTAACCTCGCTAGTCATAAGGACCGCTAGTCATAACGTGTAACTTCCTATTCGTGAAGGACCGGTATTCATAAAACGAAAAGGGGGTCACTGTTCGTAAAGACATAATGATGAATAGTGATCCTTATGACTAGCGGTCCTTATGACTAGCGAGCAGACCCCCTTTTCCGGGTCTTTAAGATCTTTCTGATAAGAAAGAATTCATCATCGTTCACACGAACTGTTTGCAGTTACTCGGTATAAAAAGATCCTTTGAGAAACTCCACAGTCAAATCAACAACTTTTTACCGGTCTCGACAATCTAAACTAGTGGTCTCGGCCTCGGCCGCGAAATTCCCCCCCCCCCCCCCCCTCTCTTATATGCCTCTCAAACAGTGGTCTCGGTCTCGGCCACGTTCGGGTTCATTCTCGGTCCCGTTTTGTAAATTACGCACTCCCCATGAAAAATCCTGGATACGGGCCTGCACTGTTCGATTGTTCCATGAACGAATGTGAGGAAATCATTGCAGCATGGCGACAGTTTTAAACCGGTTCAAAACTATCGTTGTGCTAACACGAGTCACGGCGTTCTTCGCGATGCGCAAATGGTTTGAAGAACGAGTTACAACGACTCGCAACGAATTACGACTCGCGACGACTCGAGCGATTTTCTCCACGAATGATAATCCGTTGCGAGTTGCCGTAAAAATCGACCGCTACTTTTTTTCCTCCACGATTTTTCTACCGCGATGGTTAAAGACAAAAGAAGGACGAACTGACTCGTCGAACAACGACGAAAAACGAATATTCGTCCTGAGTCGCCGTACAATTCTTACCAATTCGTTGTTAAAATCGAGTCGACTCGTTCTAGTAAACCGTTGCGAGTCGTTGCGAGTCGCCGTGAAAACCGTGAGTATGGGACTGGGCCTTTAGCACGACTTGATTTAGTAACGATATCTGTAGTCAATTATAATACGTGCGTGCCCAAAATCGCCTGACCCTTCCACATTAATTCACCTTTGGAATTAAAATCTACAACAGCGCAATCTTGAGTGCGAATGAGACGTAACAATCGTTTGGCCTTCCCCTTATAAGGGTATGCTACACCTTCAATAACCATATCTACCCATTGTTTCGCGGGTAAAGTGGGAGCTGTATTTATTTCTTTGCGCGCTTGTCTCATTTTGAATGGTTACCGCTACCAGTTGAGTTTCTGATGCAAATTTATATATCCAAGGAGGGCTTGTTGGTATAATTTGGCCTTACGATCTTGCGGGATATCGTTACGTCGTAATATATCTTGCATTTGTAAATCCAGATTATCCAATCCCTGATAGGTAGGCTATTGTGCGTTATGAGGAGAACGAGTAAATTGTTGAGTCATTTCAGGCGGCAATAAAACCATTTTCTTGGTATGCATCATCTTCGTTGGTAAAGTCGGACTGATTTACTTTTTGCGTTTCACGGTCGTGCCGCGGCTCTGCGTTTTTTTCTTCTGCATGCAACCGCCTTTTTTATACCACCAATCATAAAATCTCCAATCAAACCTATAATTGGGGCTGCTAACAGTTGCAAAGTATCCACCACTTTGTCGAATTATTTTCTTTGTGTGAGAGAAGGCTATCTTGTTGTTTCCAAGTGTCCTGAGTTTTCTTTTGTGCTTTTCATTTTATTCTTTTCACCGTCGGATAGGTTCAAACATTCATGTAGTACATTTTGACAAATTTTGCTCAAACACTTGCATAAATCATCACCGGCCCCCTCCAAAATAGCCTTTCATTGTCATGACTCAGTACCTTCAATTAAGCGGAGTTCCGTTTTAGTCGATCGGTCATTTTGAATGTAATATGCGTAATGATACCTGTCACCTCATAAGAACCCCATTTTATTCATTTACGCAGATAGGCGGAAGCTCGCCAGGAAGAATTCCTGTTCTAATTCGCACAATTTCGAGAGTTTGTGGTTTTAAGTCTATAAATCAATACATAAATAACCGTATGGTGTTTTGGTTGCATCTTGGTAACTCTCTAAGGTATATTTAGGTTTGTCAGGTGCAAGCTGACGGGCTATATGGTAGATTTGAGAACGATCCCTGTTATTCTTCATCAACACCAATATGTCGGAATTTAAATTTACATTGCGACTCTTTTTTTTCTTGATGGAATATATTTTGACTAATGAGAATAACTGATATGTTGCGATGGTGTGATTCTTTCGTAAAAAGATCGCTAATCTGTTGATCCTTCATAGCATTGACAAATAGGTCGTCTAAAATCAATAAATTTGGATCAGCGGTGTTGAAAAATGTCCAAACATCTTCCGGTGAACCCTCGTGAAAGGGTGTCTTGATTGTTACATCCATTGTCTTTTAAATGAGTATCAATCAATCAAATCTTGATAGTTATAGAAAGAAACTAAGTCAATATAAAGAAATAAATTGCTCAAAAGTAACTCACAGAGTAAAACTGAATAAGTGAATATTATAAAGTGTTACGCTGGTGAAAAACAAATCAATCGATGACGTAATATGTATTTGTGGACGATAGGATGTCAAAAATGGGGGGAGGGGGAGGGCCGCAGCGGCTGTCCCCTATCACGTGCGTGATAGGGAGCAATGTGGTGCAGTAGACTTATGGCAGATATAAAGCTATGGAATTAAAGTACAGACCCCCCCCCCCCCCCCTCGCTACGCCGTATATCGCCGTCTAAACCGAAACTGTAGCATCCCTTTGAATATATTCTATCTCTTTTTTTTAATTCAGCCTTTACATGCATTCCCCACCAGTTCTTCGATGGCTAATTACCCAGGTTCCCTAGAAATTTCGGTATGCAGGTAAGTGATTGTTGGTTTGTTTATTTGTTTATTTGTTTGTTTGTGTGTAAGTTTACTTATTTGTTTGTTAAGTTATTGTAATTGCGTACACAGGGTGGATATCTCCTTTAAATTTTAAGGACTTTGTTTATTTGTTCGTTTAGTTATTGTTATGCGTTATCTCCTTGAAATTTCAAGGACATCATTTTTATTATAAGTTTATTAATTTGTTTGTTTAATTATTGTTTATGCGTTTTTTAGTACACAGAATAAATATCTCCTTGAAATTTCAAGGACTTTGTTTATTTGTTTGTAGGTTTATTAATTTGTTTGTTAAATTATTGTTTATGGGTCTCACTTAGTACACAGGGTAAATATCTCCTTGAAATTTCAAGAACACTGAGACTAGAACTTTTTGAAATAAATCCAGGATATCATGATCATATAGACATTATTGAATAAA
Source organism: Echinarachnius parma (assembly GCA_037951105.1). NCBI lineage: Eukaryota > Metazoa > Echinodermata > Echinoidea > Clypeasteroida > Echinarachniidae > Echinarachnius > Echinarachnius parma. Next base: position 13,495 of record JBAMJV010012675.1, read on the forward strand.
GCCTATTATATATTGTTTGGTTTGTATATTAAGAGCTCTGCAGTTCCTATTGCAGTAAAACTTTTGTACACACTGACTGCCTAAGGGAAAGTAGAAGATTGACCACTGTAGACAGGTGACCCCTACAGACAGGTTCCATAACATCGCTTTTCCCTGCAGGTGCAATGTGGTGCTCTTATTACAAACAGTTCGGTTCTATAGAGATAGTTTGATATGTTGACTATTATTATAATTATTATACAATTGAAGTAGCCACTACCCGTCAATAGCAGGCACCCTGCCTATTATCTGGTGGTGGACGGAACATCATATATTATTTCTCCCCGACATGTCCGAGGGATTTGGAGTGCTATTTAGGGAAGATTATAAGTCTCGAGACGTAGTCGAGGGACTTCACGAAATAGTATTTTAAATTGCGTGTATTAATTATTAAAGGGATCTAGTAACTTTGTTGACATGTGCAAAAAGTGCTGAATGGTTGATGCAATGTATAGTGTTGTTATCTCATATGTCCACAGGGTATTGTGTGAAAATTTCAAGTCAAATGGACATTGCATGGCCAAGTAATGAGCGAAAATGCAAAGTGACATTGGGTGATATTCACTAACTCACTGCATTCACTTTGTACAGGGATGAAAAACTCGCCCGGAGTTTTTCTTATCTGAATACTTTGATCGTTCATATCTTTGTAACGAAAGGGAAATTTGAAAAACCGAAACCTGTCCCATGATTTTATTGTTAATACGAATACAACAAGGTATGAGGGAACCGCTAGAATTAAAATTTTATTTTGAGGATTTGGACAATGTTACTAAGTCCCTTTAACGACGCGCGCGTATATACGCGCAAACTTTGATAACAAATTAATTTTAGCATGGAACATAACATCTGCAATCGATAGCATAGCTATAATTTTTGCCATAGGTCTAAACGAAAATTATCCTGTATCGGTATATCGCGGCTCTTCCGTGTTACATACTGAAATATATTAACATCACGTGACTGAAGTAAACCAATCAATGACCAAGGCAGATAACATAATCATTATGGTATAGTTCCAACAAAGATTATCCCTTGGATAGAACATCAATTTATTGAACTTTCTATAGACTGAGGTCGCCTGTCTACACTGGTCACTTTCTTGTTAATAATTGTAAAATTACTTGTTATCAAAATAAAGTGGTGTCATGTTCTCTTTAACCAATATCAATAAAGCAACTCAAGCAAAAAAGATCTTGGAAGCTTACTGTACGAGTCGGACGGACATGCGATAGATTCAGAAGGCTATATTGACCAGCTGAATATGTCCAAGGAGGATCTGGACCTGTCAAATCATGGCCAGGCCGAAGGTGTGGACCAGGTCGTTCCGCGTCGACCCTTATCCCCTGCTCGACCGCTAACCAATCCTTGTCTCACTGATAGTCTGGTAGAAACAGCATTGACCGGTAATACATAATGTAGTATATAGATGTTAATCTGCTAGAGGGGACATCACAGAATGTTTCTCTCTGAGGAAATGGAAATGATATTGGGGGAAGCTTATTGTATATAAGTGTCTTCCCGAAAATCGTGTCTAATCCCGAAGAAACATTCCATGATATTCCCGACAACAAGGATATCATTATGTATGTCATATTACGGCTTAGTTTATGTACAAAAGTTACAAATCTTTAAACTGTGTCTGAGCTCGATTATAAATAGTGGCTTTTCGAAGTAGTCTTTTGATTAGTCACTGTGACGTACGTCATAATGAAACCTATCTCGGGTTGCGCGTATCAACTGTCATGATCGCGCGAATCGAGCAAACTTTGAATAAACCATACTTCCACCGAGGAACATTTCCCTTGCAATCGATAGTACCGATATTAATTTTGCAATATCTTTACATGAACATTCTGCTGTATCGATATATCGCGATTCTTCCATGGAACATACTGACTGGAGATGAAACCACGTGATTGTGTTTAGCCAATAAATGACTCGTAAATGACGAAGTCAAATAGCATATAGAATTATCTCTAGAGACCACGTATCTAGGTGGCCATTTATATTAGTCTATTGTCCATATTGTACACGTTCTATTGTCTCCTTACGTACGTGTGCATATAATTGACGAGCTCACAGGTCATGTTAGGTTCCGTATGATCGGGTTACTGCATTATTTATGAATAACATAACACTTTGCAAAGTGTTGGAAATCTGATATCAAATTACGGTATTCAAGCATATAAGCCAGTGTTGGTAGTGGTGGTCCCCGTAAAAAAAAGACCAATAACCCAACTATACTCCTATGGGTACTAAGCAGCAATGATGATTAAATGCCATGATGAATATATCAATGACTGGGTATTAATCTGTTTTTAACCTGAGTCGCCTGATTTCAAGTCAAGCGCTTATTCAAAATTGCCACAACACCTCCGCATGTAATATTATTTTACAGGGAGCCAACACACTACAATTAATGTTGTGATGATTAAAGTGATCCTTCCACAACAACCATAATTCCAAAGAAATGGAGAATTATGGGAAATATGTGCAATGTTTATTGAATATGATTGTAGTATAATATATTATCATGTATGTCAAATTCGAACTATAACAGGTCTATTAAATTTACAATTATTATGTGATATCAAATAAATGTACGATCGTATGCACATATATTCTTCTTCAGCCTACTTCACTCCACTGCAGGAGGAAGGCCTCTTCACCAACTTTCCATTTTATTCTATCTTGAGCTATTCTCTGCCAAGCAATGCCATTTTGTGCTGTTAAATCATCCCTCCATCTTCTGCTTTGTCTCTCTCTTTTTCTTTTGAAGGAAACACCGGGGAACGGGATTCCTTTCAAGCAAGTCTGCAGAAGATTGGAAGCATGGATGACGTGTTGGTCTGGCGTGAACTGTTGAAATTCGCTTGCGGTGGCAAGAGTCTGAGGGCAGCAAGGGCAATTATCCATCATGTCATAGGCATCTTGCAGAATGAAGAAGATTTCGGTGACGCATGCAGAAGAATGGATGATGGCGTGATACTTAAGGTTGATTTGTCCCACCAGGAATTATCAGAATTGATCCTGGAACTCAACTTCGAGGGCCACTATAACGGACAGCTGAATGACATCCTCCTCCCAGTCACCAGGTGCATGCGGTTCGTAAAGCCAACTGCTACCGTGTGTAAATTCCTGGTCTATCTCCTCAAGTACGCCTACCCAAAAGGTCAGTCGCATCTGGCTCTCAAAGGCATCCGGGTGGACGTCGTTGGAGGCCCAGAAGACTTGGAGACCAAGCTGAAACAAATCAAAGGGATCCATGTCAGCTACGAGGGAGAAGCCCAAGTCATAATAGACCTACGAGCTCAGCTTGACGCGGATGTCGGTGCGGTTGGTGATGAGGAATCTTCTGGAAACTGCATCAAGAAGATGACGAAACTCTCCATCTCGACCAACCCGGCCGTGAAGAAGAAGACGGAAAGCAGATGTAAGTAGTATACATAGGCCTATAACGTCAAACACTATTCAACTCAATTTACTTCAATCAAGGTATTTTAATACACGTGTACTAGGCCGAGGGCTAAATTGTGCATGATTATGTTTGCGCCTTTTACAAATATAGAATTACTAGTATATTTTAGGGTCAATTGTTCTCATTATAATTATTATCATTATCATCATTATCCTTATCATAAATATCAACATTGTCAACATCATCAAATTCATCATCATCATCATCATCATCATCATCATCATTACCATCTCCCTCGTCATCATCATCATCATCATCATCTCTATCACCATCGACACCATTATTGTTATTATAATTATAATATGTTTGATGTGTGCAGTACGTGTTGTTAACATTTATTTACAAAAGCGCCATACACTACGTTTGTTTTCTTTTGAAACTCTTTGAATATTGTTTCATATTTAAATCTGGGTTATTCATTATCATTTATTTTGGGTCACATCTGTCATGAGCAGAACCTTAACCAAAGGCCAATGTAATGTTATTGTATTATTTATTGACAGCTACCAAAGCTCGAATAATGGCACCAACATTTGCTTCTGCACCGGCGGACATTGGGCAGGCTAAAGAAGATGAGCACCTTCTTTTTTCAATTGAAGTATCACAAGGCAGTGAAAGGGACAGAGAAAATGCGATCGAATCAAAAGATGGTATATAGTTGGTATTTTTGTTTCTTTGATAATTACAATAATAATTATTAATAATAAGTATACCACTAATAATGATAACAAACAAATACAATCAATAATGCTAATCCACAATAGTTATTTTAGTGACAAATAACAAAAATAATCTTGACAATGATTATAACGATGCTATTGAAGCAAAATTATAGTATTAATATGTGTAATAAATCGAATTATTCTTATAATAATAGTAAATACAATCACAGTTACAATGTTAAGAAGAGGAATAAGAATGAGAAGAAGAAGAAGAAGAAGAGAATTACATTAAAGGGATATGGTAACTTTATTGACAAGTGCAAAAAGTGATGAATGGTTGATAAAATGTACACTGTTGTGATTTGCTATGGCCGCTAAGTAATGTGTAAAACTTTCACGTTAAATTTATGTTATATGGCCAAATAATAATCGAAAATGCAAAGTGATATTTGCCAACACAATGTACTGAGTTTGTACACAGTTTTAAAGGAGTAGTTCAGTTCTGGTATAGAGGGCGATGCACGTAATAATTTGTTGTGAGATAATAAAACAAAAATGAGTGTAAAATTGAAAGAGCATACAATTCTAATGACAGAATAAATTTTATTTTATCAAAATCGGTTTAGAAACGGAAATATCAATAAATATATCCGATCGGAATAAATCTGGGCCCCAGATATATTCGATGATTTTGTAAATGCTTACACTTTTTCCCAAAAATTCAAAAGAGGTTTTTACATAGTTGATGATCTCTCTATCTAATCATTATTTCAACAAAACATCAGATGCATAATTTTGTATGAAATATGGTTGAAAACCAATGCTTTTTTTAGAAAGCGCCCTCTCGTGTTTTAATTGCTCTTTTTTAATGATAACATGCTTTTTACTTAGTCGTTTGTAATTTTCTATACCTTTTGAGCATGGTGGAAATTTAACTATTAGTTTGTAATGTTATTGTGCAGGTTTTGGTTAGTAAAGCTCAGCCTTACCAAAACTGTACTACCCCTTTAAGTACCGTCCTAAAATCAAACCTCTGTTAATTTTCCATTTCCCGGACGAACTGCTGAATTTTCACTAGAAAACACTATGAATCTTTTGTTTGCGAGAAAGACTTAATTGGCCTACCCCGATTTCCATCTCGCATTCTTTCATCGGCAATAATAGATTTGGAGGAGCGACAATGAGCAACTCATCTGTGACCTTGGACTCGGACACGGCGTGACGCACTCCGCACTGTCGACGCTTACCGCCAGGGTGTGCAAAAGTGCAGTCAAACCGAAAGCATCTAAGCCGGGGATCAAGGCGTCCTTTCCAGCCGACGTGTGGTCACTGGCTTCTGACTAGACGTCGAATTTGGGAGGGTCTCAAGAGCGACTTCCAGATCATGGAACGCCTGCGGAAAGACGACGTGACGCCCGAGATCATCGACGACGTCGACGGTGACGACGTTAAAGAGTTACTGAGGCGTTGTTTTACGAAGAAGACCAGACAACGGCCTTCTGCTCGAGAAATGGCTGAAGCATTTGAAAATGCCATATCTGCATGATCCCGTAGGGGAATCAAGTAGCCGTGTTGCAACATTTAAGGGAAAGTTCAGTTTTGGTTAAGAGGGCAATTCGAGAAATACCTTTGAGGTTATGACAAATTAAGTATAAATTTTGATAGAGCACACAGTTTTAAAATATATCCGATCGGAATAAATGTTGGGGACCAACTTTGTTTTGAGAAAATAATTTACAAATCCTACTCAATTTTGAAAATGTACCAAACTGGTTTTAAAATGGTTCTTACTGATCTCTCTAATTAATCATTATTTTAACCAAAATCACATTCACATTTTTAGAAAACATTTGTTTTTACTTGAGGTGTTTGGAGGGCGCCTTCTTGTGTTAACGGCTGCTTTTTGAATGAAAACAGCCCTGTAACTTAACCGTCATTTTTGTTACTGCCATTCAAGCATCATTGAATTATAACTATTAGTTTTTAATGACAATTTACTAGGTTTAGATATTAAAATTATGTTTGTCCAAAACTGTACTATTCCTTTAAAAGGGTAGTTCAGTTTTGGTAGAGAGGTCGCTGCACAACACAATGTTGCGTGAGGTAACAACAAACTGAGTGTCGAATTTAGAAGAACATGCAATTTTAATGGCAGAATAAATTTTATTTGGTCAAAATCGGTTCAGAAATGGCTGAAATATCAATAACTATATTCGATCGTAATAAATCTGGGCCCCAGATTTATTCAATGATTTTTTACAAAATAAAAAAAATACTTACACTTTTTCAAAAATTGTCAAAAGCGGTTTTTAAAAAGTTGTTGATGATCACTTTATTTAATCATTATTTCAACAAAACATCAAATGCATAATTTTGTATGAAAAATGGTTGAAACCAATGAGCGCCATCTTGTGTTTGAATGGCTCTTTTTTTTAATGATAACAGACTTTTTACTTAGTCGTTTGTAATGTTGTATACCTTTCGAGCATGGTGGAGTTATAACTATTAGTTTGTTATGTTAGTGTGCAGGTTTTGGTTACTAAAGTTCAGCCTTACCAAAACTGTACTACCCCTTTAATCTTACAGAACGGTTGTTAACATGTATATTACGTATGACAAATCCAATTAGTGTTGGTTGAAAGTTTAACGATGAACATGATGATACATGAACATAATTAGTATAATTGAAGCTTGGTTACACAATAACTCCCCACAGTTGTTTAATTTACCTAATAACACACTTATATTGTGATTAAAAGAAGGCAAAGAAAATGGGATTCCGTTGGGATCCCGTTGGAATCCCATTTTCTTTGCCTTCTTTTAATCACAATATATTTCTGGTCAGTTTCCCTATATGTTTGAATTAATTATAAATATATAACTGTAACATGACTTCCTTAACATTATAAAATGCGATGTAACTTCAATTATACATGTAAGATCAGAGAAGAGACAACAACTTTGCACGACTTCGTGTGTATGAAGAGGGGGCCGTGTTATCGCGGTACTTCAGTTCGTAGGGATCGAATTATGCCCGGCGCAGACAGAGCCGACTCGACCCGATCCGACTGGTTTTCAGCCTCATTAACTCAGTATGCGCTGCCTCAGGACTCCGGTTTTTGCAGTCAAGAGCCAGTCGGAGGTCATTCGAGGCCGATTCAACATGCTGGATCGGCTCCGACTGTGCGAAACTGACTCCAGCCTGACTGAAAACCAGTCGGATCGGGTCGAGTCGGCTCTGTCTACGCCGGGCTTTACGTTGATACAGGTCGAGTCAAAATCACCTTTCTCTATTATTGCAGCACTAATAGGGATCACTGCAGACAAACGCTAGGCCGGAGGGTTTATTTTGACCAATACTGGAAGAGATGGGCGTTTTATAAAATGTTGTGACGTAGTATAGGGGCAAAGCCACATACTTTGGGGAGTGCGGCTTAGTCACGTTAATTGGCAACACATTATATGCACCAATTTGAAATGCCCCGTTTGAGAACCAATTACTGTTTTCAAACATCTAATTAAAATCAGCAAAAGTTACGAAACAAAAGAAATATAACGGCTTACTCGGAATATCTTGGAATATTTGTATGCTCAGATTGCAATAAAAGAAAAGTATATTGCCATTATCGGAGCAAAAAAAAAAGAAAACATACCATTTGCCCTCCATATCTTTGCTACAATATATTGAATTTGTAGCCAATTCTAAGCAGAATCGAAGGAAATAGACACACAAATGCACAGTCCAAACAAAAAGGACAATTTACGGAATCGATCAAAACTCAATTTTCGCTTATCATGGCAATTTGATGACGTCATGTTGTCCGATTAGCATAAATTAACTATCCCACCATATCTACAACTCATACCTTGTCCGGAATATATAAAAACAAAAACTTCGATTGTGGATTTTGAAAATTATGATCGATTACAAAGGGCATGCTTTGACCACATTTTCACATATTTTACATATGGCAGCACGCGCGGATTTCATGTTTAACACGTGCGCATTGGCACATTTCCTGTAATTGTTTAAAATCATCCCAGCTACACAATATCAAAAGTTGGGATGAATTCAAACAGAATTGATCGAGATATCGGGATCCAAACATGATATAAACATAATCGCAAATGAAAATAATGAAAACTGCAAATTCTGAAGGCCATAAGGTAACGTAACGAATTCCGGTTGGCAATAATGATGGATAACATCATATCTACAACTCATTATTCTGTCAGGAAAAATATTTTTAACAAAATTGCCCACGGATTTTAAAAAATATCAGTTTAAAAAGGGCATATTTTATACATATTTTGCGCATAGCAGCACTCGCAGATTTTAATGTTTTACGCCCTCGCATTTACAAATTTCTGGTCGAGGAGATCTGGAAACTGTTTTAATTTATCATAGAGAGTATTGGGAACAGATTCCAATTTTAAAAACGCGATTTGTTCGTTCCTTGCGCGCTACGCGTGGGAAAGCGCGCGCGCAAACGAGCACGCGCGCAAAATGTGAAATGCTCGAAATGACCTGAAACATGTAGAAAATTGGTTCGCGGGTCGATTTGAGAATGGTCAAACAATTTGTACTCTTTGACGCGCGCCCACGTTTCCGTCGTTGTCCGTACGACCTTGAATGCGGATTTTTTAGATAGCCCTTGACCCAAGCTTTCTATATACCATTACGTAAGAAAGATATGGCCGATTAACCGATTTGTTACAATGACGTCTATATGACGTCACGGGCTAGTGACATAAAAATAATTACCCAGGTGCACAATTTCGGACCATGGTCTATATATTCACCAAGTTTCATTATCATATCCCCAGCCAAATTTTAGAAACACGACACACACACATCGTGAAAAAAAAAAAATTATAACAAATGTTCACATACTTCCACAACTGCGGTATATTTCTAAACCGGAATGACCACGACGGATCGGGGTAGCGTTATCAAATGTTGTCACATGATAGTTTGATATGTTATGAACAAGATGTTATCAAGATTGAACTGTGTAATACACGAATTATATAAACAAAGCCATATACAATCGTAATATATCATGCGATTGCGGAAGCACTATGCTGAGTAAAATAAATAGGTGATACGCTAAGCAGTGAGATCGCAGAGCATCAACAAGGCTTCCCATTTATAAACAAAATATGCATGACTTGGATTTCTATGAAAAAGTAGTGAGCAGGAACAACGATATTTCAAATCGCATAAACTAAGAGAAATTAAGTGTTTCATGAAAATAAAGGCGTCGATACAATGCCTCATATTCCAAAGTGTATGCAATTCTTTTTTTCGCTTCAATCTGACGTAGATAAAAGGGTGAAATTTAAGGTTAAAATATGATAATAAAACAAGAATTTAATGATTCATGTTTACCTTATAAAATAATATATCAAATGTGCTTGCATCTCGGTAATTATTACATCATTGGAAAGGGGAAAGTATTGGCTCAGATACTACACCATTCATATATTCATTCATTTTTTTAGAATAGTCAGGAGCTAGCAAAATATCACAAGATGTTAAAAAATTACAGTGAATTTACAAATTCCAGCTCTGTGATTGGCTTATTTAAAGGGGCCCTGCAACCCAAATGCATGTTGACCTCTGTTCATCTGTATTAGTGTACACATTCAATATTTGTAAACGGTTTGACCCAAATATGTTTTGTATATTTTTAAACATTTTATCATTTATTTGTCTTCATGTTGCTAAGCCCCACCTCCTAAAAAACCCTCCAGAACAAATTCTATTGTTGACCTGCAGTGACATCATTTGTCAATCACTGGTCAGCTACCATGAGATTAACAAAAGATGAAAGTACAAAAAGAACATCCACACAAAAGCATGCCCTGCATACCTCCATGCAATAGCTTCGACAGTGCTTTTCTTCTGACATAGCAACAGCTATTGTAAATGAAGTTGTGTGAGTTGGTATTCTATTCAACCGTGAGATGCTATTGTGATTAGGCTAATCACATTAGCATGGTAGCTGACCAGTGATTGACAAATGATGTCACTGCAGGTCAACAATAGAATTTGCTCTGGAGGGTTTTTTAGGAGGTGGGGCTTAGCAACATGAAGACAAATAAATGATAAAATGTTTAAAAATATACAAAACATATTTGGGTCAAACCGTTTCCAAATATTGAATGTGTACACTAATACAGATGAACAGAGGTCAACATGCATTTGGGTTGCAAGGCCCCTTTAACACCACGCGCGACTTGTGGGCTATTCAACCAAGACCGCATGGTGACAAAGCGGGCAATGTCAGGTGCGAATGACTGTTGCTATGGGCCCGTTACCTCAGCAACAGTGGTCAGTAGTTGAATGAGCCCATCACAGAGCTTGAATTTCGGAAATCACAGTTATTTTTGTATCCCGTCGACATTTTGCTAGCTCCTGACTATTCTAAAAGATTAATGAATATGCGAATCATTTCTCATACAAAACGAGACTTTACCCTTTCCAGTGATGTAAAATTTACCGAGACGCAAACATTTATAATAAGTTATTTTACGATATAATTGTGTTGAACATTTTTGCTTTTCGTATCCTCTTTTCAACCTTAAAATTCACCCTTTTATCTGTGACAGGTTGATACGAAATAAATAATAATATGAACATTGGAATGTTAATCGTTTATTGAACACTTTTCTCTCTATAGAACATTCGATTTATCCTAGTTATTTCGATTTAAAACATCGGTGTTTTAGCTCAGTACGTAGGAAAATGACACGTACAGGTCGGTCAATTAATTATAAATTCTTCAATTCTGCCTCATTGGGCCGTATGCATAAAGACAAGCAATTGCTTATAAGCAATTGCTTTAAGCACAAGCAAGAGCTTGTCAAGCAAAAGATCAAGTTCAAGCAATTGCTTGAATTCATATGCACAGGCTTTTGCTTGTGCTCAAACCTTTTGCTTGCACTGTCAAGCATTTGCTTACGTGTTGGACAAAGGATCGTTACGGTTGTGCGAACATCTGCAGGACAACAATGCTTCGTGCCCGACCTGGCGTTAGTATTTTTTTCTTACGCAAATAGCGAAGAAACAGCACAGAGCATCAGGGGGGTTTCTGTGCAGATCGATGGACAAAAATTGCCGTAAAAAGTCTAAAATAACAGGAATTTGATTAAATATGAAATCACAACATAATCTCTGAAATAAGGAGCTTGTAATCATCCTGAAACAGTATGAAAATTTGATCCTTAAACGCGAATGCCCTGAGTTAGCAAGAGCTCAAGCTGGTCCGGAGGTGCTTGAAAAAACGCAAGCAATTGCTTATCAAGACAAGTAAAAGGTTCGTTTTATGCATACGGTTTTAAGAAATTGCTTGTTTGGTAAGCATTTGCTTACGAGCCGTAAGCAATTGCTTGTGCTTGTAAGCAAAAGCTTTTGCTTACAAGCAATTGCTTGTTTGTGTGCATACCGATTCAAGCAAAAGGCTAGCACAAGCAATTGCTTGTTTTTATGCATACGGCCCATTATCTCGGCGAGTGGATTCAAGCTGAACGTAAGCGCATATCACCTAACTATGGTTGATCGAGTGCGGGATATATGGGAAAAAACGCTTTTGCCATTCGTGTTATTACGAAAGGCGCCAAAATTATGTTACTCAAAGTGTGAGATGTGGAATTAATAAATGCCGATCGTCCTTCTAATATGTATAATAAACAAATAGAAATAAAAATGGTTGTTATTACAATGACGGATTGTGATCAATTATATGAAAATACTCATATGCGTTTTTTGGTTGATATCCATTCACTACAAATATGTGAATAGAAAAAAAAACTAATGCCAGGAAGCAAACACTATTCTATCTGTTTAGAAACACACGTCATTGTCTAAATTGATATAAAACGCTCAACATAATTTGGAAACCGGGCTGTGATCGATCATAATACTCTTATTGGTGAATAAGGATCGTTAGTATTACAGTCATTGCATTTCATTATAATTTCCCTGGTACAAATATCTAAATAGAACGTTATTAATGATATGAATCAAATACTATTCAATCTGCTTAGAAACACAAGTCATTGTCTAAATTGATATAAAGCACTCAGCATAGTTCGGAAACTGGATTGTGATCGATCATATTACTGTCATTTTTAAATTAAAATCGTTAGTATTAAAGTCATTGCATTTCATTATAATTTCCCTGGTACAAATATCTAAATAGAACGTAATTAATGATAGGAAACAAATACTATTCAATCTGTTTAGAAACACACGTCATTGCCTAGATTGATATAAAACACTCAGCATAGTTCGGAAACTGGATTGTGATCGATCATAATACTTTCATTTTTGAATTAAAATCGTTAGTATTAAAGTCATTAGTATCAAAGTCATCGCACATTTTTCTGGGATTGCCCTGTAACACATCAATTTATATTACAATTTCAAGAACACACTTTAAATGACCAAATTATATTGACTATGAATACATTTATATTTGGAATTTCTGGAGGTAATTTCTGCCACTTGAATTTTGTTATTTTATACGCAAAGTATTATATATTCTCTACAAAGTGTAAAAATGGTAGATTATCATTTGAATTATTTAAGAAACAGTTGAAATATTATTACGACCTTGAACGAATAATTTATTTAAAACGAGACAAATTTGTTTTATTTCTTGATAAATGGAGAGATGTACAATTGATTTGAAACTTATTATGATATGTATCATGTATATTACGTTGTTGACATCACATACATTATTTTGTATTTTGTACTTATAATATTTTTGTTAACTTGCTTTGAGAAACTTGAATAAATTTTATAAAAAAAAAAAAAAAAGTCATTGCATTTCATTGTAATTTCCCTGTTAAATGGTATTTATTGGGTGGAATTCACAAAGGAGATTTGTATAAACCATAGTTTAAACCATGGTCTACATCTATGGGGTACCATTTGTAAGCTGATGGGGAAAGAATGTAAACTCCTAAATTGTTAACCATGTTGATGCTACCATCCCGGGGGCACTCTGTATGTGCCGCTCACAAGACCCCCGTTTTCACACCCGATTGCCGCTCTCAAGATACCCGATTTTCAAAAATTGCCGCTCTATAGACTCCCGGAATGACTTAGCTAGTTAGTTTAGAAGCGCTTAGTCCATTATTCTTCTTCTAGTCAGCTCATTGACCACCATTTGAAGGTTTCCGTAGGTCTTTGGTATCTCCAAGTTCATGTATTCTACCTGTATTTTGTAGATTTAGTCTGCTCCTCCAGTTGCAGGGTTTTTGTAGCTCCAAAGACCCTATATTCTGTGCTTGCAGTCAGCTCTTAAAGGGATCAAGTCACTTTGTTGATATGTGCAAAAAGTGATGAAGAGTTGATGCAATGTATATTGTTCTTATCTCATATGTCCACAGGGTATTGTGTGAAAATTTCAAGTCAAATGGACATTGCATGGCCAAGTAATGAGTGAAAATGCAAAGTGATATTCACTTACTCACTGCACTCACTTTGTACACGGTTCAAAACTCCACCTGAATACTTATCTGAATACTTCGATCGTACATATCTATATTATAATAGGAGGACGGGTTTCGTGTCGGTCGCCAATATTTTTCCGTCGCCAAAATGTGTCGGTCGCCAAGATGTGTCCAGAATGCGCTGTTTTTAAGCCATGTATGGGCAATAAATCACGATGCAGCTTCTACCGTTATGTTACGTGCGTGTGAAAACCAAGCCGATAGTGCGGTTTATCAACCAAAGTGATACGTCAAACATAGAGCGAATTTGGCAGCATACCATTATCTTACCCTACGTACCCTTATGCACTGTACCATGGTACCATGTGCATCTGCATGTATTGTGTAGGCCTACTACGAGTACGGTATTATATACGGAGAGCGAAAGCCTCGCGATCGCGATGTGATATTCTAATTTTGAAGCAGAACATGACTGATATTCATTGTCGACTTGTGCGAATATAATGCTGTATTTAGATAGTTCTTTGGTGTACTTAAAAATAGCTGTTAAATATTCGTTGTTTACTTGCGGAATGCTTCGAGCCTTCGACTCGATGTACATATAATACCTAATGCACGGCGTGGCTTATGTCTGCGTTGCATGATTTGATCGGAGCAATTGTGTCGAGTGTTGTTTCAACTCGCAAAATTTAAAGAAGAAAAAAACAGGGAACCTTTTTGTGAATGGCTACCAGCCTACCACAACGATGTTCATGCACTAAAGGCTAATTGTAAATGTTTACTTGAAGTGCATAATTTGTTGTACTCAAGTATAAAAAAGATGTGCTTTTTGTAAATAATGTGTAAACAAGAAGATTAAGGAAGTAGGGTTATTGATAGTACTTGCCAACGATTTAATTAATACTGTTTATTGTTTCACCTGTGATCGCTGGCATACACAGGATTTTTACAAGGGGGGCGGGGGGGGGGGGGGGTTATTTCGTCAACCAACATTTTCCAGGGGCTGGGTGTCGGCCAAGTATTTCGAGGGGGTAGTCGGTCAAGACTCAAGTATTTCGAGATTTTCGAGGGGGGTGTCGGTCAAGTATTTAGAGGGGGTGTCGGTGAAGAATTTTCGATGGGGTGTCGGTCAAGTATTTCGTGGGGGGTGTCGGTGAAGAATTTTCGAGGGCGGTTTCGATGAAGATTTTTTCTAGAGGGGGTACCGGTGAAGTCTCTTTCGAAGGGGGGGGGGAGGGATGTTGGTGAAGAATCTAGAAGGGGGGGGGGAGTGTCTGTGAAGATTTTTCGAGGGGGGTGTCAGTGAAGATTTTTTCGAGAGGGGGTACCAGTGAAGATTCTTTCGGTTTCGGTGAAGAATTTGTGAGGGGAGTGGGTGTCCGTGAATATTTTTTGAGGGGGGGGGGGGGGGGGTTATTTCCTCAACCAACATTTTTGAGGGGTCGGGTGTCGGTCAAGTATTTCGAGTGGGGGGGGGGGGGGGGGTTGTCGGTGAAGATGTTGTAAGGGGGGTGGGTGTGCGTGAATATTTTTTTTGGGGGGGGGGGGGGGGGGTTAACTCCCCAAAACAACCCCTTTTCATCCAAGGGGGATTTGAACCCCCCCGTGTACGCATATGCCTGTGAATATGAGATTGTATTTTTAATTATACACTGACTAAATCATATCATAACCGTACAAACAGAGATTCCATTAATTGACCAAATGTTTTTTACAGGACAGATACAAAAAATAACGAAATACAAAAATACAACATTCAACATTATCTTACCCAAAGATCTGGTGACGGGTAAATTGCTAGTCTTTGTAATGAAAGGGTAATTTGAAAAACCAAAACCGGTCCCATGGTTTTATTGTTAATACGAATACATCAAGGTTTGAGGGAACCGCTAGAATTAACATTTTATTTTGAGGATTTGGACAATGTTACTAAGTCCCTTTAATGCCCCATATCAGAGTTCCGTGAGGCACACCCCTATCACAAAATTATTCGAGTGCCCCCCCCCCCCCCCCCCGTGGAGGGGGGGGGGGGGGGGGGCTACCCATTTACTAACACAAAACGTTGTTCTTCCTTGTAACTTATATCTTATAAGCGGCCGATTGCGGACATAACAGAAATTTGATTGTCAT
Organism: Echinarachnius parma; assembly: GCA_037951105.1. NCBI lineage: Eukaryota > Metazoa > Echinodermata > Echinoidea > Clypeasteroida > Echinarachniidae > Echinarachnius > Echinarachnius parma. The sequence continues at coordinate 29,275 of JBAMJV010012675.1, forward strand.
TGCTTGATATTGCAGGAATTCAGAAATGCGTCTTATTGTCATAAAGCCTAGTAAATGCGTTTGTGGATGTACGCATAACTCGGTGGCGGCATCATACATTCATAGTTCGAACAATAGGTTCTAGTTCTGAAGTATCTCCTTGTGTTTGAACCTTCTTGGTTTACCGGTAATTTATATTTGGGGTCTCTGTATGAGCTAAAAGCCAAAAGCTTGGGCCCCCGTCCTATGTATTTTGCAACATTTATCTTTGACATGGCTCCATACTCAGTTTCATTTCATATTAGCTTGGTGCACCTATACGGTTGCCCGCCGCTAGTATGCTCCCCGGGGAGTTGAGGATGTGTACCATGGGCGTTGCGACTTACGTAATACCTATTTATCAGGGGGGATGAATGAATAGATCTTCCCCCTGTTGAATGGGTATCAAAGACAGATTTACGCCAATGATGTGTACAAGGTAATTGTGCGGGTCTGAACTGTACCAAATGACCTTCAAGTGCTGTTCGCTATATTCATTTTCACTTTAAGAGCATTCAAATTCGTTTATAAGCATTCGATTTTCTACTCCTGTTCATTCAAATTAGCTTTTTTATCGTTCAAATTAACACTGCATAATCGTCATTCAATTTCGCGCTGGTATAGAAGAACAACAAATCTATACCTCAATCAACATTCAAATTAGTTTCTAGGCACCCGATTTCGCACATTAAGCATTCTAATTGGTTTGGTATATAAATATTCCCTTTTCATATCATTTTTGCATTTGTTCTCAATTTGTATTTATACATTGTGATGTTTCACACACTACTGTGCTAATTCAAAGACAAATATTCCCCCAAAAGCGTGATAAGTACACATTGTGCATGTGAATCACAGTGATTTTCATAATGAATTACAATCTCATTAATTTCAACAGTTTTTATTTGAATAAATGCTTATACATGTATATCTAATCTTCATTTAATTCATGTATCAATTTCATCATTATTCGTCATGTCGATTTTTCTTTGTTTTGTTTGATTAAAGTGATACCTGTAAAGTGTCAGATATTGCACAAAATGACATTTGAGACTTCAATCCTATATCAATATCATTGTAAAATACAATTGAAAGATTTGTGAAAATTTGAAAGAAAACGAACACTGTTTACCCAGTGAAAAAAAAGAATATTGAGTTCATATTTTATCACCGAATACTGATGGTCTGCCATACATTTTGTCGCAGTAATGAATGATCCGTTTGAGATATTCGCACCCGTGTATGTAACACGTAGTACAGAATTCATGGAATTTGCACTCGCTCGGCTCAAAGTTCAATCTCCGGAATGTTCCCACGCATGCTGCAATGCGGACGCGTTTAGCTACAACAATTGTACTTTTTTCAATTGCGTTGATTAACGCTTTAGAAATAATGATTTTCAATGATAATTATCTTCATACTAAAGGGACATTTGAAAAATCAAACCCTATTTTATTCTTCTCTTACCATAAGCTAAACAACACGGTAGAAGAGAAACGAGGAAGTAATTTTCGTGGATTTGGACACTTTACAGGTATGACTTTAAAGGGGTAGTACAGTTTTGGTAAGGCTGAACTTTAGTAACCAAACCTGGACAGTAACATTGAAAACTAATAGTTATAACTCTACCATGCTCGAAAGGTATACAAAATTACAAACGACTAAGTAAAAACCCTGTTATCATTCAAAAAGAGCCATTAAAGCACAAGAGGGCGCTTTCCAGAAAGGCATTCTTTTCAACCATTTTTCATACAAAATTATGCATGTGATGTTTTTATTGAAATAATGATTAAATAGAGAGATCATCAACAACTATTTAAAAAACGCTTTTGAAATTTTTTGAAAAAGTGCAAGCATTTAAAAAAAAATTTGAAAAAATCATCTAATTATTTGGGCCCCAAATAATTATAGATCATATATATTTATTGATATTTCAGCCGTTTCTGGGTCGATTTGGACCAAATAAAGTTTATTCTGCCATTAAAATTGCATGTTCTCTCAAATTCGACACTCAGTTTTTCATTACCTCACAAAAAAATTGTGATGTGCAGCGCCCTCTCTACCAAAACTAAACTACCCCTTTAAGCTAATTCAATTAAAACATCCCGCCCTCTATGTGTTTTTTGTCATTTACATAGTAAGTGTACGCCCATGACGAATTAAAATGCCCACTTTTTACAAAAGCTTGCCTATTGACGAAATTGAATGCCCGAATGCCCACGACAACATTTGATCGTGATCGTGATCGTGATTGTAATTGAGATGATGATTAAGATTGTGACTGAGATGGTAATTGTGACTGTGATCCCGCTCGTGATTGGGATTGTGATTCAGTGTGATGGTGATTCAGATTTTGATTGTGATTATGATTGTGATTGAGCATATACTGATAGATTGTTCTTAACATGTTCAATACAGACTAAATATAATTTACACAAATATAAATGGCCTCAAAGCGATTACGAACATCGAATAAAGTATCAAAAACAAAACCAAGCAAAACATGAAAATAAATCAATGTATAGAGTATTGATACCCCCCCCCCCCCCAACCATAATTGTCCCATTATGGTACGCCACTGCAATAAATACAACTGTATAGTCTGTAAACACACACTTTGCATGCACTTATATCATTGCATATTCATAAAAAGACACTTGCTTAGTTCCATGCTAATTCTATATCGATGATGTGGCTAGGTTATATCTACTTAACACATGATCGTTCAGTTGCTAAATAGAGTTGATTTAGTGGGTATACACCCCTAGTGAGGACAAGTAAAATGTTTGTTGCTTACCAAACCGTACAATTTGAAATGGATTTAGCATGGAACTAAGTTGCGGGGTTCTATGATCATACTGGGTGAGATTAACATGTTTAATTTGTCTGCCAAACGTGTGAAATTGTATGCAAAGAAACGAATTTCATTTCACGGAAGACGTTATTACGTAATCGCGAATCGTCCTTTTAATCACGTTTTAATTCGAATGAAAACAAAATGTTTTTGAATGGTCGTTTTATGAATTCAAATGCTAAAAAACGAATTTGAACGAAAAATAACAGCTGCAGTGAATCGGCGAAATTGGGGAAATCGGCGAATCGGTGAATCGGCGAAATTGAATAAACATAAAATGAATTTGTTCGGCTTACTTACGAAATTGACCGAGAAATCCTATATTATCATTAATATTATTCCATAATTTGGCAATCATATACATCATGTAATGCCCGGCGCAGACAGAGCCGACTCGACTGGTTGTCATTCCGATCGGCTCAGTTTTCAGTGCCTCGCGACAGACAATTGCCAGTCGAGAGACAGTTAGATGCCAGTTGGGGCCGATTCAACACGATAAATCTGCTCCGACCGACCGGGCCCAACTCTAGCCTGATTAAAACCAGTCGGATCGGGTCGAGTCGGCTCTTTCTGCGCCGGGCTTAAGACCAAGAGATATTAACACTCATCCTTACATTGCGGAACTTGTTGCGAGGGTTTATAATGTATAGATGCAGTATGTACAACGCAGTGATGTTTTACAGACTTTGACAATATCCGACATTTACATGCGCACGTGACCCATCGCAAATTGTTGAAAGAGGTCGCAACCGTCGTGTGTGACCAAGGCCTTAAGCCCGGCGCAGACAGGGCCGACTCGACCCGATCCGACTGGTTTTCAGTCAGGCTAGAGTCAGTTTCGCTCAGTCGGAGCCGATCCAACATGTTGAATCGGCCTCGAATGACATCCGACTGGCACTTGACTAGGAAAAACGGAGTCCTGAGGCAGCACATACTGAGTTAATCAGGCTGAAAACGACACGGTTCGGGTCGAGTCGGCTCTGTCTGCGCCGGGCATTAGGCCATACCGTTGAACGATTATGGGATGTATCATGTAGCCATTCGTGTTATTACGAAAGGCGCCAAAATTTGCAATAATATAATTTTGATATTTTGATTTCTTGTCGGTATGAACATCGTCCTTTCATTTGTATAACAAACAAATACAAATAAAAATGGTTGTTATTACAATGACGGATTGTGACCAATTATATGTAAATACTCATGTGCGTGTTTTTGTTTGACATCCATTCACTACAAATATGTGAATAGAAAATAACTAATGCCAGGAAGCAACGTTATTATATCTGTTTATAATCACACGTCATTGTGTAGAGTGATATAAAATCCGCAACAGACTTCAGAAACTGGATCGTGATCGATCATTATACTTTCATGTTTGAATTATAATCGTTAGTATTAAAGTCATTGCATTTCATTATAATTTCCATGGTACAAATATCTAAATAGAACGTAATTAATGATAGGAATCAAATACTTTTTTCTCTGTTTAGAAACACACGTCATTGTCTAAATTGATATAAAAACGCTCAACATAATTTGGAAACTCGCCTGTGATCGATCATGATACTCATATTGGTGAATTATAATCGTTAGTTTTAAAGTCATTGCAGTCATGATAATTTCCCTGTTAAATGGTACTTATTGGGTGGAATTCACAAAGGAGGTTTGTATAAACCATAGTTTAAACCATGGTCTACATCTATGGGGTACCATTTGTAAACTGATGAAGAAAGAATATTAACAGAAACACATACACACTCGCACACAAACAGACATACACACATGCAATACAATGAATACAATAAACTTAAAATGATAATATTAATCGAACCCTCGACACCGGTTATATATCGATTCACATTTATTGTTTGTGAATCGATTACAACAAAGGTTAAGCTGCACATAGTAAAACAATATTAACAGTTAGGCATCATCACAATTTACTCGCAAAAAAACATTACATTACACACAAATATGAACAAACAATTTGCTGTAAATTAACTTATAAAATTATACCGATAGAAAGGTCGAGTTTTAAAATGTAAGAATATGATTTAAGAATGTTATTATTGGTTTTATTTATATACCCCTAATAGCAATTTTGATTTGTTTTATGAAAATGTTGAAACATGTTTATGTAAATTAGCTGAAGAAAATAAACATGTGTATTTTCCTTCCGATGTTAATAAATGTTCTTACTTGACCTCGAATCAGTATTAATTCTGACGGATTCACTCAGTTGATGTATTCATACGAATATAATGTTCAGAGGTTTCTGACAATTTGCTTGTTATATCTTTTTTGTAAACCACCCATTAATATAATGTTTTTCTAAAGAATCCTCTCATAATATTGAACTTCTTAAGCAGAATTTAGCCATAGAGAATTGGGTAGTCGTTTATAATATAAATCATGTAAATATTTTGTACACATGTACATGTACACATTTTTATAATAAATAAAAAATTCATTATGATAGGAATATTCCTGAAAAGATAAACGTAAGAATAATAAACCGAATAACCCTTGGATAACTAAACGAACAGGAAACCGCTTGTATAAATTGCATTTACGAAAACCAACTGTTATAAATTTGATTACTTATACAAACAAAATACCGTAATAAATTAACGAAATTAATTCGAATATCACGTAAGTTACGCTTTTTTAAGAAATTGAAGCACGTAAGTTCTATTGTTCATTGAAATGTATTATTATCAATTGAAGAATGTTAATATTGATTTTAATTTATAGACCCCCCATAGCAATCTTAATTTGTTTTATGAACATTTTGAAACATCTTTATATAAATTAGCTGTAAAAAAATAATAAACATGTTTATTTTCTTGGCAATTTTATTACAAATTTTCTTTGTTTACCTCGTAGCAGTATTAATTCTGACAGATTCACTCGATGTATTCATACCGTTTTTGTTAATGTATTGATAATGTAATGTATCATACAGAAATCTCTTGTAATATTGAACTTCTTTAACAGAATTTAGCCGTAGAGGATTGGGTAGACGTTTATAATGTATATGATGTAAATGATGTGTATACAAATTTGTATAATAAATTACAAAGTTATTATGATAGGAATATTCCTTTAGAAAAAAATAAACTTAAAAATGATAAACCGTATAACCCTTGGATAACTAAAGGTATACTTAAATCAATACGAACAAGAAATCACATGTATAAATTAAATTTACGAAAACTCACTGATATAAATTGAATAACTTATACAAAATACTGTAATAAATTAAAGAAATTAATTCGAAGTTACACTTCTGATAAATTAAAGCACGTAAGTTATAATACTTTGTTTAAGTCCCACTAACCCTAATGAAATTATAAATATTACAAAATCATTGAGAAAATCTAGAATCATTGGAGAATATTTTAAATAATGAATTATATAAAGTCTGAAATTGGTTGAAATGTAATAAGCTCTCAATACATATTTTAACAAACTTGCTTCATGCACTTTAAACTTTATAATTATCATGTAATTAATAATGCCCCGAATATCATTAATATTGATAATATACAAATTGAACAAAACAAAACATGTCAATTTTAAGAAGTATTTATTGATGATAATTTAACTTGGAATGCTCAATTGCATCTCGTAACTATGTCTATTTCGAAAAGAGTGGGAATCATAAATAAGCTAACTTTTCTTTTGCCACATACAGCTTTGTTTTATTGTATAATTTACTAATATGTATCAATGTATTGTGATATTGTTTTGGCCAATTGTGGTGTATCTAAACTTAATCCTATTCTTTTATTACAAAAACGTAGCTTTTACTTATTTGTACAAGGTCAACTTTCCTAGCCCACACAGACCCCTTATTTTTAAAGTTACAAACATTAAAAAAAAAAAAAAAAAATCTTATGTTTATGTACATAAATACACAACTTCCACCTTCATTCAATAATTATTTTTGTTATAATAATATAATTCATTCCTATCACACTCGTACTTTTGGGAATTTCCATTTGGCGAATCCTAAGTTATTAATCACACATAAATCGATTAGACATCACGGCCCCGATTTAAGGAATAATCTACCGAAAATAATCAAATTATGCCTGACCCTCTATTATTTTAAAGCGAAACTAAAGCGTCAACTTGTATCATTATACACAGCCATAACTCACCGTCGTCGTCTCTTATATTTTTTTAAATTTCATCCTTTCAAAGTCAAAGCCTAAAGTAAAATCTTAGGCACTCCCACTTGCACATTCACTTGCACCCCCGGGGGGGGGGGGGGGTCTGTCCTCATAGAAAGGGGGGTATCATGCGTGACCAAGGACTTGCCAAAAGCACCCTAAACGAGTATTTGCGTGGTGCAAAAAATACACCCTAAGTAAGTATGATTATCGATAATTTGATACCCTAAGCAAGTAATCAATTTTTTGTAAACCCCTATGCAAGTATTTTTGATACCCTAAGCAAGTAATCATTTTTTTTGTAAACCTCTAAGCAGGTTATAACTATATTTGATACCCTGAGCAAATAATCTTTGTTTTAAAACCCCTATTAAAAGCAAGTTATAACTATTTTTGATACCCTAAGCAAGTAAGCTGAGTTTTTGAGACCCTAAACGAGTAATTCATCAGCCTAAAAAAGATACCCTTTTTCCTGATTTGGGGTGATTTTGAGACCCTAAACGAGATACTCGAGTATCTCGCCTGATCTTAAAAAACCAACCTAATTACTCGTTTTCTTGGTCACGCATGATACCCCCCTTTCAATGAGGACAGACCCCCCCCCCCCCCCCCCCGGGACTTGCACTGCACCCATCTGATCAAAGTCATGCATGAATGTATACTTCACAAAGCATTAGTTTGTGTCGCGGATTGTCCCCATGAGGCCGCCATCGATCTCAAGCTTACAGCTCAAGATGGCGGTCTCCTGCGTTTTTGTGCTTTCTCTATTACTTAAAATTTAAAAATTATTTTGTTTGTACTGTTACAAATGTCGGGTGATGACAAATGTTTGGGATGAAGATGATGAAAATAATGATGAGGTATTGTGTGTCTTTAAATTAATACGTTCATTTCACTTAGCAATCACACAGGTTCGCAATCACTCACGGTAGCATGCCTCAGATAATCAAACGCAAGGAGGTAATAATGAGTGAAGATTCAAGTTCTGAAATATAATTGCTTGAGTTTATTCACAAGTAGATACCACATAAGGGTTGACATGTATACGTGATTAATAACTGTAGCCTGCGGAGAACGCAGATCAGAACTAGCATAAATAAGACTAGACCAAAGCTGCCTCGATAAGAACTAACTCAAACACTAACTACAAACTAACCCATAGCTAGCTAACTCCGATCACACTGACTCAGCAGTCACTATAACCAACTGCCTGGTACAACTCCTTGGTACAACTCTGAACTCCCTGGTACAATTAACCACCTCATTTAGGAAAACTCAAGTATTTATACACTTTACAAGAAAGTAGAGAAATGTTGAAGTCTTCGACAAATATGTAAGGCATTTCAAATATCTCAACATCATAAGAAACATTGCATAGTTCTACACATACTTCAACTTCATATAAAACAAAGCATTCTTTCGAAAACAAAGAATAAGATAAAACACCAAAGTTATGGAATGGGGGAATTTCTGGAATTCAAAATATGAGCAAGAGAATGTCAACATGTTCTACTTATAGCAAGGACTTTTAGGAAAGGAAAGTGGTATTTGGTATAGGAGAGAGAGGGCCACTTGTTCTGATTCCAAAACAAGACGATAAGGCGAGAGTAATACGACCCACGCGGGAGGGCGAGGAACTGAGGAATGTGAATCAAAGGAAAAAGAGATAGTGGAGGTCTGAATAAACATGAATCAATGACGAAACACATTTATACATTCATCTACTACGGCTCAGTTATAATTGTCCAATACTTTGCAAATACGATCATGAAAATTCGTAACAGTACCATTCTCTATATACTTAGAACTCGTAACTCTATTGTAAATACTTAAACAAATTATATACAATTATTATTATGTATTGTTTTTAAAATGCAGAAATAAAACAAACAAACAAACAATTCAATGTTGCTGTTTCTAAAACCGGTAGCAAACGTGTATCATCAGTGCACATGGTACGATCCAAGTCATGTGGCATTTTACACTAATTTGCTTTCAGGGGTTAATTGTTCGATTACACACGCTTATTATTTCCATGAACATGAAAGAACATGCACACTTGCGCATGACGTGTACGCGCGTACACACGCATACACACACACACACACACACACAATGGACAAATTGACCTCGGGGGTAATCGTCCAGGGGGTAATTGTCTTGGGGGTAATCGTCCGGGGGTTGGGTAATTGTCTTGGGGGTAATCGTCCGGGGGTTGGGCAATTGTCTTGGTGGTAATTTTCTCGGGGGGTAATTGTCTCTGGGGTAAATGTCTAGGGGGGTATTGTCTGGGGGTAATGTCTTCTGGGGTAATCGTACAGGGGGTTATTGTCTTGGGGGTAATTGTCTAGGGGGGGGGGGGGGGGCATTGTCTGGGGGGTAATTGTCCGGGGGGTAGTTGTCTGGCGTAAAATTGTCCTCGGAGGGTAATCGTCCGGGGGGGGGGGATTTTCCTAGAGGGATAATTGTCCGGGTGCTGGTTTTCCGGGGGTAATTGTCCTTGGGGTGGGGGTAATTGTCCGGGTGGTAGTCGTCCAGGGGAGAATTATCCAGGGGTAGTAGTCCTAGAACCATTACAAATACAACACACAAGAATACAAAGGCAATCAATAAATAACCAATATTCGAGATCAATCTCCATCCTCGTCTCTTGCATTTACAAAATCTTGCAGGATAAACAGGTATTTCCAAAATACATCAATCAGATTCTAAACTAATAACACAGACGGATAATATCTAAGTAATGAGCTGGAAATGGGTAACACAAACTTTAAAAAATAACGATTGTTGGTTAAGTACATTCGTGGAAGGCCACTCATGTCTTTCTATATCAGTGCTGGAAGTGAGCGTAGCCCCCTAGTCGTCCATACTCAATCGTACTCAATCGTCCATAGTATCCGAATTCGATTACTTCACGCGAAAGATCGGGATCAAATCAGACATTGTTTTTTATGTTTTCACTACGTAAACTTAATTCTTTTCCTTCAAAATTCTCACACATCATTCTCAAGAATCTTACAATGAGATTGTGTATATGATTGAAGTCTCAACATTACTTTTAGGGGAAATATAAAGTTAATGGATCACTTTAAGGTTGCCTTATCGGGCATGTTACATTTGAAATAACCGAGCTATGGTGGCCCGAAATGTGTTTGAGCCTGGCCAGCAGGTCAATGCTATTTCGACCCCAGGGCCCAGTGGCCCGACTACGGACTAGCGACATTTACCATGGTAATTAGCATAATCATGGCTCTAACTCATCGATGTCAATATGATATTGATGTTCAATAAGGTAGTTCGAAAAGTGTAGATTTTAAATTATAAAACATAGGTTTATATCCACTCAAAATTAAGTTTTACCAGAACTGTTCTTTGCCTTCATCCCCTTCACTGTACTTGAAGGACAGCATATACACGTAAATGTATATTACTCAACATTGCATAGTGATTACATTCATGCACAATTCAGTCGTCATATTTTGGAGCATGAAACTAAACAAATACAATTCATACATGTATAAATACATTATACACCTTTATATATATACATGTATCATCTACAAGAGGGAGAAAAAACAGAGCGTGATAGATATATAGATACAAAGGTAATGCGTGTGAAAATGAGAGAAGGGGAGAACGTCACAGGAAGCAAAAATGTGTGCAATGATCTCGTTTACATAAATATAAACCTGAGAGGCTAACACATACTTTGCAAGAATAGTTTCGTGTTTGCATACAACATGGCTGGAAGACTAGTGTTAAGTAGGCATGTTATGACTTATCAACCAATCAAATGCAAAGTATTTCACACTTCAAGATTCTTCCTGTTTTCACACTAAAATGATCATCGTGGCTCGGATAGGAAAATTAAATATACTATAGATGTATTCGTCACCAGGACAAGTTAGTACTTTGAAAAAATACTTTGCGCTTGAATCAATATCATTACGAGGTATATTCCAGACTAAAAAAAATACAAAAGTAACCCGTGAAATATTATTAGATTCTCCAACAATATGTATTCTCCCTGGACCAAAGTGAAGGGAACGAATAATCTGTGTTTATGAGTCTGAAGCACTTGGTGTTGATTAGGCCTTTTTAATGAATTGTTTTATACATTGACATGCTCAGAATTGGAGCCTTCAGCAACCAAAGGCAAACTTATTGGTGTCTTGGTCGCCCGGAACCAGTCCGGTAATACAGAAACACAGAATAATACACTTCTTTCTTGTGTAGTCCCAAAAGGACCGTGGTAGTCCTAAAAGAACTGTGATAGTTTGGAAAGGACTGTTTGTATTCTTTCTTGAGCAGTCCTTAGAGGAATGTGGTAGTCCTAAAATGACCGTTGGTATTCTTTCTTGGGTAGTCCTAAAAGGACTGTGGTAGACTTGAAAAGGACTGTTGGCATTCTTTAATTGTGTAAAGTTAATGGAAAGCATTCCATTACCTATGTAACATTCAACCCAAATCCCTTGGAGGTTTCACACTTCTAAATGTACCTTGTTGTTTAGCCTATGGTAACAGAATAATTCAGATGTCTCCATAATTATGGAGATATTCAAGATTAAACTTGAAAGTGTATATGGACGCTTTCATCCGTAGTCAAGAGTATCCGAATTCTATCTGAATTTGGGATAAAATTAGACATCAATTTATTATTTTTTATTATTTTTTCACCAGGTAAGCATTATTCTTTTTCTATACAAAAAAGTCACATTATTAAGAACCTTACAATGATATTAGTATATGATTTGTGTCACAAATATCACTTTTAGGAACAAATATAAAGTTTCTAGGACTATCAACAGTCCTCTCTAGGACTACCAATTGTCCTTTTTAGGACTCTCCTAGAAAAAATACCAACAGTCCTTTTCAGGACTATCCCAACAGTCCTTTCTAGGACTAACAACAGTCCTTTCTAGGACCAGCAATTGTCCTTTTTAGGACTCTCCAAGAAAGAATACCAACAGTCTTTTTCAGGACTATCCCAACAGTCCTTTATAGGACTACCAACAGTCCTTTCTAGGACTACAAACAGTTCTTTTTAGAACTCTCCTAGAAAGAATACCACAGTTCTTTTCAGAACTACACCAACAGTCCTTTCTAGGACTACCATAGTCCTTTTCAGGACTTACCAATCCACCCATCTCACATGGTTTACCCGTAAACCGCACGTATTAAATATAAAGTTGAATGGATAAATATGCAGTTAATGTTAAGACATGCAATTCAGTATAAGAGCAATGTGCATGTCATTATCCCGTGAAAGCAAATGAGTACAAAATGTCAAGAGCCTATAACCCAGACATAATACCTGATTTATTTGGAGATTCATAATAGGGATATTTGTGCCCTGAGAATGCCTTGAGAATACATTGTTCATGAATTAATGTGTACACTTCATTTATTGTGATAATGAAATAGTTACAGGATTTGAACAGAACAACATTTATATTTGGACACGTAAACCACGCCATATGGGAGATAGATGCCAACAATTCAAAATTATATTTGAGTTCAAATACCTCATGTTGTTGAAAAATATATGTGTTTAATTTTTAGGAACCATGATACTTTTATCGGAAATAATATCGCTAGTGATATTCGTTTGTCTCGCAATGTATGTCAACTAGGAATCTAAATGATCATGACGTTTCGTGTGCCGCTGCAACACTTTGTCAAATGATAAAGTCTAATGTAGACAATCGGTTTTCATGATACTTTTTGTTCAATGACGGCCATTTTCATGTTCAAAAGTAAGGGGAAGAGTGCGTCCTAAGATGCTGAAGGCATCTTGAGAGTCATGCAGGACATATGGGATACAGGAACCATACCAGACAACGAGGGTTTTTCACAAAGAACCTAAGATGAACTTAATTCTAAGTTAGACTTTTACTTTATAGAAAGCCACTTGTTTCTTTGGAAAGTTGTTGTCAAAGTCATTTGTCAAATGCATAAACTGTGGATTCAAATCAGAGATTGTATGGTCCTGATGCAACATGTATGACAAATCTACAATTCTTTAAGAAAATATATATTGTATTCCAAGGCTACAATGGCTTTCCGTAGTAATTAGGTCCAACTAAGAGTTCATTTCAAATTATAATCTTAGTGAAACACCCCTGGTGTCAGCTGGAGAGGCATCACCTTGCTATCCCTCACCAGCAATGTACTATACGCCAGATCCTTGAGAATGGAACAACTCACTATGTGGTGTTTGTATTCTTTGAGAAAGATTTTGACTGCCTTCACCGTTCTTCATTCTGGAAGATCCTCAGACACGATGGCATTCCACCAAGTATGCCAAAACTGGTTAAGATCGTACAGTTGATGTACGATGAATTTGAATGCCGAGTTCTACATAATAACCAAATGACAGAACCACTTATTGTAAACATTGGGGTTAAGCAGGATTTCTGCTCCCCTTGGCTATTGACTGGTTGTTGAGAAATGTCGCCCAGGGGAATCGACAAGGTATCTAGTGGCCACTCACCACAATTTTACAGGACATTAATTATGAAGATGATTTAGGACTCCTATTAAGTAGGTGCCAGATAGCTCAACAGAAGATAGATAGTCTATCCAAGAAAGCCAACACTAACAAGAAAACATAAACAACAACAACCATATAGTGTTGAGATGAATGCCACTTGAGGCTGTAAAGAAGTTCACGTATTACTTGGGCAGCAAAGTAACAGTAGATGGAACAGCGTTTAAGAAATACACACAATGACCAGCGAAGCCAACCAGGCTTTTGCCATGCTCAGCCCCATCTGGAGAATCACCACACTTCATAATAAGAACAAGATGATGAGCTTCACGAGCAATGTCCTGAGTGCTCTATTTGCTGGTCCTTGCGTGTATTAGACAGTCCTTACTATCAAACGCAAGCTAGAGGAGTTCCAAAAAAAAAAAAACCCTCCGAGGCATCCTGATGATATTTCGGCCAATCACCCTCTTAAACAAATGAAGACCTTTACAGACAACGTGGAGTGGAGAAAGTTCTTGAGATGCGTCGATGAAGATGGCTTGTACATATTTGTCGTATGTCACCCAACTCAGTAACAGTGACTGCATTGCGATGGACACCGCAGGGCAAACGAAATCGAGACCGACCGAAAGAGACACGGAGACGCACCATACAAAGGACTCTCCTTCAACACAGCCCCCCCCCCCCCCCCCCCCCATGCAGCAGCAGACAGAGCCAGATGGAGATCTCTCCTGTCGCCTCAGAGCGCAGACAAGGACTGAGTGAGTACAAAATACTTTTCATATTGTTTATTTTGTTCATAAGCCCGAATCAGCATGATCAATTTCTGGAGTACAGTTAAACGCGAAACGTCAAAAAATACATTTCTATAATCGTGTAACAACACTGTTTCTAGGTATCAAAATATCTTCTATATCAACTATAAAGCGCACCCACTCACGACACATACTGCACGCTCACCCCCTCCCCCGCCCCAGGAAAGAATGCCAACAGTCCTTTTCAAGTCTACCACAGTCCTTTTAGGACTACCCAAGAAAGAATACCAACGGTCATTTTAGGACTACCACATTCCTCTAAGGACTGCTCAAGAAAGAATACAAACAGTCCTTTCCAAACTATCACAGTTCTTTTAGGACTACCACGGTCCTTTTGGGACTACACAAGAAAGAATAAAACAGTCCTTCTCAGGACTCTTCAACCATCCTTTCTATACATGGTGCAACCGCAAACCGACTCTGAGATACATTATTTCGATTATGTACAAACCTATGACAATGAGTACAACATATTTTGTTTACGTTTTTACTGATTATTTGGATCGATGGCATTCATCATGTTTGTTTATCCCGAAAGTTTCACCGAATACTCAATAGATTTATCAAATGTTATACACATGTTATCAACCCTTTGTAGGTTTAATGTTGTATCATGGCTACTAGATTCATTTAGGGGATGATGCAGATATGGCTTTTTCAAATGCTTCAGCCATTTCTCGAGCAGAAGGCCGTTCTTCGGTCTTCTTCGTAAAACAACGCCTCAGTAACTCCTTTACTTCGTCACCGTCGATGTCGACGATGATCTCGGGTGTGACGTCGTCTACACACAGGCGTTTCATGATCTGGAAGTCGCTTTCGAGACCCGCCCAAATGCGACGTCTAGTCAGGAGCTCGAGCAGCACACAAGCCAGTGACCAAACGTCGGCTGAATAGGACACCATGAAATCCTTATCGGACGCCTCAGGTGGACTGCACTTCTGCACACCCTGGCGGTAGCCTGGCGTCTGAGTCAACAGAGCTGAGCGTGTCACGCCGTGTCCGAGTCCAAGGTCGCAGATAAGTGGCTCATTGTCTCTCTTCCGGATCTGAAGAAGAATACGAAAGTAAAAGAAAGTTTTACAAAATAACTTGCTTTTACTTTGTCAAATTCGAATACCTTTTGCCTCTGGCCAACATCAAATAACACAATTATTTCAATCGCTGCATATGAATGGCGCGCTTAAACACAATTCCGCCTATTTCCGAAGACATTTTTGCGCGCTCCTTTTTGCGTCTTCCCTATATGTCCAGGAAAATAATCACAATTATTGCATACTGTATGATGATTACAAAGTGAGAAAACCCCTTTCACTTGTGCATGAGGATTGCCAAAAGGACTCACATTCATGTGAATGGCTCTCCTCACTAGAAGATGGGTAATACAATTATATATAAATACATACAAGACAGAAAAAAAAACATTAAACCCCATTGACATGCTGATCATGGAAGTAATATTACTAACAAAACTTCTTAGTAGGAGGAAGAGAAAAATAAGTGCTGATGTGAAGAATATACTAGCATAGATTTAATGGTACGTTCAAATGGATTTTAAAACAATCAAACGCTATAAGGGATAGTACAGTTCTGGTCAAATTGAATTTTAGTAACCAAAGATAACACCATATCATTACAAACGAAAAGTTATAACTCCAACGTGTCCAGAAGATATAAAACGGCTTACAAAATGGGAAGCTAGCTGTTATCACTCAAAAAGCAGCCGTTAACACACATGATGACGCTCTCTACAAACATGTTGGTTTTAACCATTTGTTATAAAAAATTGCCAATTGATGTTATGTTAAAATAACGATTCAAAAGAAAGATCATCAACAACTATTTGAAAACCTCTTTGGTTTATTTGTGAACAGGTGTAGGCATTATATCGATATTTTCTCGATTATACCTAACTCTTTCCAATCTGATATACTTGATATATGGATATTTCAGATGTTTCTCAACCAATCAAACAAATCTGATTATTTCATTTAAATGTTGTTAACCGTTAAATATTACACAAGTTTGGGATTACCTCACAGCACAATCTTTCTCGAATTGCCCCCTAAACTATCCCTTTTAACAAACAAGCATAATTATATACTAACATACAAACTAGCAAACAGACACAAAACGCAAAAAAACGATAAAGACTCAGAAGGATATCTCAGGAATTAGCTATACAATACTGTGTATCCCCGGTATGTCACTTCATATTCAAAGGCGGTAACACATGACGGCTAAAGAGGTTGAAAATAACACCCTATTCTGCGGTGTTTTGCGTAATTTTTCAAAAAATCATACCCCCTTTTGACACAAAAACGGAAACAAAAAAAATAAACCGAACACAAAAAGTATCTTTACCCCTAAGCAATTGCCCATAAATTCATAACCGATTATTGTTTCATGATGTCATCTTACCACAATTTTGGCACAGTTGTTACGTTCGATATGTGCAAAAATCAGAGATATTCATTACCTCATGGCTGAATAAACACAGATTAAAGACAAAATGGCCCAATTCAAAAGTCACAAGGTATTGCGCGTGCCTGTACATTGTTGTGAATCCGCACATGTGGCGGAATGCATCGATCATGGTTTATGAAACAATGTTGTTTGATATTCCAATCATTTTGATATTTTGATGGCACATGTGGGAAAATGCATTAATTGCAATTGTAAAACAATTTGTAATTATGATAATACTTTTGCGAATTTTGAAATATGACTATTTGTTCTGTAATGTGTGCTAACTCAACCATGGATTAATGGTTACCTCTTATTTTTACACATTGTTTTCCTAACTACCATATGGATATATTGGCAAGACGAAATCTTGAAACGAGTCTTGGTTATGAAATTATGGGCAATTGCATAGGGGTGAAGTTACCTTTTGTGTTCGGTTTATTACCCTATTATTGCATTTCGAGCGCACATTAACCAAAATACCCCTTTTTAAAGACTTCTAAAGACAGGTACACAGATAAAATATAATCTGTGCCCCTTAACAAAAAGGTATTCTTGTTTTTTGTTTAATTTCGCAAACATTTCAATACAATTTGTACCCTTTTTTCATCTTTCAACAAACATATTCATGACATACATACCATATTTTATAGTTTCCACGAAAATAAAATGTTCGCAAACACATGTTAAAAATACCCCTTTTATTTGAAATTCTTAATAAAGAGCATGCGTACACGTCGTCAATGTGTAGTGACACCACCGGGTGTATATCGTATAATTTCTTCAATTGCTTACCATAACGTTGGTGGATTTGATGTCCGAGTGAGTACACTTGCTAGCGTGAACGTGGGCGATGGCGAGGCACATCTTGTGTGCAGTATGGAGCTTTCCTGCTGCTGTAGTCTGTATGGTAGATTTAATAGATTTGTTCATCATTGTTTAAAAGGGCCAAAAAGCATTATAGAAAATTGTGAAAATAACAATATTTAGACAAGGAGGCTTCAAACGAAATTTTCGAGCAAAATCAGCACAATGGGGGCAACATAGGCTAATTTCCGCGGGGAAAATGAGCATTATGCAAGACAAACTAAAACTATAATTCCAAATAAATATCTAGAACAGATACTCTCTCACACTATGAATACTTACTGGTATGCATTTAGCGATTATGAATTTAATTCTGAATCACAGTCAGTGATCAGTTACATTATGAATGAACAAGGGGTAAGTACAAGGGGTGATTCACAAAGATTCAAAGTTGAATCTAACTTTCGTGGAAAGCCGTTAGTTCCTTTGTAAAAGTTGAAAAGGTTCCTTTGAAAAGGCATTAATTTTAGTAAAATAAGTTTTATTTGTTTTTATCAAGGAGCCTTGAAATTATTCATTTCGAATTTTGATAAAAGTCTCCAAAATTTGTTTCAAGGACTACAAATGGCTTTCCATACTCCTTAGGTCCGTCTTATAGATAAGTTCAATTTAGAAAGTGTGTAAAACATCCCATGCATGTCATGCAAAGTTGAATAGTCGATTGGTGCTTGATACGTGATGCAATAATCCCTTCAGCAATTCGTATAAGAAACTATACTAGAATGAGGTATTGTCCGCCATAAGGAGGTGATATGGTTTATAAAACACAAAGAAAATAGGGAATGCATGGTGCAAGTAAAATTTGTCCCATTCATGACCGCTATATAAACTTGTGGAGAAACACGACATAATAGTTTGTTCAACATCATAATTACATACCATTATCAACGGAATGTTCTGTTCTTGTTGTGCTGTTTTAGTCTCAAATATATTCTTCTTTATGTTAATGTGGTTTATTACAATTCTACAAATTGCTAATGATTATATTGTATAGGTCCAACTTAGAGTTTAAGCTCTATTTGTCGTGAAACACCCGTTGGAAAAAGTTGCCAAAAACATACGTGCAGTTTGACCTTTTTAGCGGCCATCCATGCATGCGAATATTTGGTAGAGGGTAAATTTACCAGGTAAGGTATTTGTAAGTCATCATCGAAGATGGCTTCATTGAGCGTGACCCCCTCGACGAGTTCCATGAGGAGATCGAATCGCAGGCCGGTGGTGGGTCCCGGCCGGTAGCTGGCGTAGGCAAACAGCGGGACGATATTTGGATGACAAACCCGACTAGAAATGGATACAATGTGAATTCAGTAGTGTTGGTGTTAAAATTATAATGTCATTTATGTGAAACAGCGTGATAAATTGTAACCTTTGATAAATATAGCTTTCTGGTTTAAGATTTGCTAGACGGAAGTGGTGTGGCAAGAACGGTAGAGCGCGTGCTTTCTGATCGTGAGATCCCGAGTTCGAACCCTACCCACTCCGTTTGCCCTTCAGCAAGGCATTTAATCCACATTGCTGCTCTCTCTCACACACATTTACAAATTAACTTACATGGAAATTACGAAATCACTAATATTCTAACACAGACTAAAAGAACAAACTAATAACACTTATAATAATGATACTTAAACACTGAGTCTATTCTAAACACATATACTAAAACAAAAAGGCAGTGCAGACTATTATGCAAATCAAACAAATGTTAACACACCTCAATGCAACATTATTTAGGTTTACACAATACCTATATAACAGTACCTATAATATTGGGGTAAATATTTTGTTCTTTTCTTTGCATTATCATCAGTAAATTGATGTTCAATGTTTTATTTCTCATGTCACCCTGTCGAAGGGTATCATCATATGAAAGCCGGTTTATTTTTGTGTAATTCTGCCATCTGCCATTAGTTTGCTATCGGAGTGTGTGCAGCATAAATCCGGGCCATAGGTAGTCTAGGATCGAGACCCTCGATCGCATGCTGACACCGTCGCATCAACGGTAATGATCCCACCACCCATAATAGATAGCGCCGCCAACGAGAGAGATCTGCACAACAGCAGTGATCAGCGCCGACCCACCGATCTACACCACTGGATAGAGCAACAGCGCCCCCATCATGAAGCCAGCGACAGTGTCAACAATATCCAAAAGTGCACCTAAAAACAAAAGTGCTCCATTCACTTGCGTGTTATATTGACCATTTTCAACGACGGAAAACCACATTATTGTGGCATCTTGAGTTCCACTTGATTGAATGAAAAGGAAATTTCATTATCATAGAAGAGCTCGTTAGTGGTGAGTAAATGTATTAGGTCTGAGAAAATGCATCATTTGCGCAATGTATTCACTTGTTTTCTTTCGTGTTATATGTGCCCCATATACTGTTAATTGTGTTGGGTTTTGTGCAGTTCTGCCCGAAACTTTCGAAAGGTCAAATGATAGTATAATCCATGGACAATAGTCGTAGCATATTTTTCAATAGAAACTGTGGTCCAATGAGAATTTAAGAGTTTGTATATACAGCCTTGGAAATAATTATTAGACCAAGCACTTTTTGCTCAATTTTTAAGATTGTTTACACTATTTTGTCACTTTACTTACATTTTAAAGAAACAAAAGTTCATAAAATATCTAAGGGGGTATAGTCAATGGGATTAGGAATGCCTACAACAGATTTTATGTCTTGAACTTGAAGAAAACATGAATTTCATGAATAATTGCGTGGATTTTTACCATAAAAAGGTATGGGTTTTATACACACGTTTTCAATGCATAATGGAACTTGTTATGATTTTTTTCTGTAAGTAGTGCTTTTATCATAGAAATGTCTTTCCATTCTTTGTGGGGCTTGTTTATGAGTAAAATAATTACTGATTATAGTTGCCAAGTGACAGTCAATTCTTCTTATCAAAGAAGTAAGACAAGGTGAAGATGACCTCTATCCTGGTGTACTGCTAAAGCACATGGCAGTCAGCATCCTAATATTATTTGCTTCTCCAACAGAGTTCAATGCCACTTGGCACCTCTCACCAAGAATCAAAGTGCTAATACAAGTCATACTAGGAACTGGAGAGACCTGTCTATAATATAATCACAACTTACAGGGGACAAAATCAACAAATTGTGCAGTTTTTATTAAAAATGTATATAAAACCCATGCCTTTTATGTACATATAATGAATGGACAAAATCTATACAATTTGTATAAAATTCAAGTTTTTAATCAAATTGAAGGCAGAAAATATGTGGTAGGTACCACAAACACCATTGACTATACCCCTTTTGGTATGTCATTAACTAATTTTTCTTTGAAATATTATAAAATGGACAAAATAACGTAAAACGTCAACAAAATTGATCAAAAAGTGCTTGGTCTAATAATTGTTTCCAATAAGGCTGTATAGTTTGGTATTATTTGTTTGATCTTAAATTTAAAACCAGTATTTATATATAAAGTGCTCAGTTTACCTTGTCATTGCCTTGCATATATATAAATCTATAGATTTATTTCTCTTTCTCTAAATTAGATTCCTGATCAGATGCCCACTTCTCACTGGCCATCAACTGCATTCTAGTCCAAGACCGAGACCGAGACCAATGGTTGAGAGTCGTACAAGCTGGGGAGGGGGGGGGGGGGGGGGGGGGGGGGGGGGTGTCCGTAGAACATCTTCGAAGCCGAGGCTGAGCTGAGACCAGGTTCCATCAAAATTGTTGAGGCCGAGAATGGTACCGATAAAATGTGGTCTCGAGACCAGCTACAAGTGGTAAAGGGTGGGTTCAAACCCCCCAAACCGTCATGTTTGGGTCAAAGGGCCCCCCTTCTTTGACCAAAAAGGCCAAAAAGGTCAGTTTCTTTATATATGTTTTGGTGTTCCCTCGCATATTTCTATTCTTTGGGTTTATGTCAGGTTTATAATAGGTTCTGACCATACAAGCAATAAAAACTAAGGGGTTTCAGGGACGAACACCAAACTACGGTTTTCTATATCTCAGTCGGTAAGAGTGACTGTCTAGCAATCTGGAGTTCTCAGGTTCGAATCCTGGTTGAAACTTGGAATCCCATTTTCTTTTGTCTTTTTCATTCATAAATTTCTCCTTGGTCGGGTGTTAAATTAGCCTGTAGTGCTCGACATCATCAGGCAGCTTTGACTAGTATGCTCCCCTGGGAGTTGAGATAGTGCACAAGATAATTGTGTGGGTTTGAACAGTACATGATGACCAAGGGGAATTATGTGCTTTGAATAGAGCACCTAGATACGTACATGGTGCTATATAAATGCTATATATTATGATATATGAAATGAACATGTGCATATTGACTCTGAAATAGAAAACAACAACAGTTGTAATTATATTGTATGACACTACCAATTGCCCCTTTATTTGTATGACCATGCAGGACCCCATTGCAGAAAGACATACAATCTTGACTTGCAATTTAATGTATCAGTCCGGACTCAGTCTCTGTTAGTGCAGTGGCGGGTCAGTCCGGACTCAGTCTCTGTTAGTGCGGTGGCGAGTCAGTCCGGACTCAGTCTCTGTAGTGCAGTGGCGAGTCAGTCTCTGTAGTGCAGTGGCGAGTCCGTCCGGACTCAGTCTCTGTTAGTGCAGTGGCGAGTCAGTCCGGACTCAGTCTCTGTAGTGCAGTGGCGAGTCAGTCCGGACTCAGTCTCTGTAGTGCAGTGGCCAGTCAGTCCGGACTCAGTCTATGTAGTGCAGTGGCGAGTCAGTCCGGACTCAGTCTCTGTAGTGCAGTGGCGAGTCCGTCCGGACTCAGTCTATGTAGTGCAGTGGCAAGTGAAACCACAAACGGAAGAGAGAGACTCATTATTCGGTCTATGAGGCGTGCTGCTTCTGTAATGCCCGGCGCAGACAGAGCCGACTCGACCCGATCCGACTGGTTTTCAGCCTGATTTACTCAGTATGCGCTACCTCGGGACTCTGGCGATTCAACATGTTGGATCGGCTCCGACTGAGCTAAACTGACTAACCTGACTGAACAGTCGGATCTGTCTGCGCGCGGCTTTAGGTGTACTTTGGTTCTGATTTTAGCCGCAAAACTTATTCAGTTGTGCGGGGACAAAATTATCGTCAATTAATGACTTTTTGGCGCTGCGACTTTTCGAACTGTAATTCAACGTAATATGAGATGAACTATATATATAATGATATAACATTTAGAAACTGGTTAATAAATGTTAAATGTGATTTAACACTGAAAATGACACCATTTGTAACAAATTTAAGAAAATCTAGGGTGCGTTATTATCATAAATAAATTTACATCTATGTGATGCTTTGTTGGTCAGGGTATCAAATTTGTGTAAAAGGAAGAACCAATGTGCATACCTTATAAATATATCTTACAACTTTCTCTGATCAATCGATCGATCGATACATTCTGATCGATCGAACAGTGTATTGTAATCGATCGATAACGTTTGTTACATGTAGTCGATAACCCTCCTAAACGATGAGGGGGGGGGGGGGGGGGTGTTTCACAAAGATCCTAAGTTGAACTTAACTCTAAGTTGAACTTAACTCTAAGTTGGACTTAACAATTATGGAGAGCCATTAGATTCTTTGATTTTAATTGGAC
>JBAMJV010012676.1:0-11470 GCA_037951105.1 Echinarachnius parma
CACAATCACATTATTTTTATTTTCCTGGAACGGCATCCGTTTTTTCTCCTGGAATAAGTTTACTTAAAGTAAGAAATATATTGGTATTGTTTATTGTAAGAGAACCGGTATGGTGTAATAATAAAGGAAATTATTACTGATTTTGTGCCGAGGGCAGTCTATTTGCACTCATCGTCCAGCCCCGTCGGTATACTATTTGAACTCGCTTACTCGTAGCTCGTTCAAATAGTACCGACGATTGTGCGTGCAAATAGACAATGCCGATTATCGCCTCAAAATCAAGTCATTATTTCCTTAATAAATGGTATACAAGATAGCGTAGTGTGTACATATAAAAAAACAATCATTATGTATATTATAGTGGAATAAAGAAATGTTCTTATGCAATAAACATTCCCTGAATGAATAAAACGAACAATTTATTAGATGTACGTCACCCTCTATGTCTTTCGCTTGAAAAGGGTTATTCGAAAAGCAAGAGAAAAATATTGGCAGATAAATTGTGGATCAATTAATCGATTCACCTCCTTTGGCCGATACTTGAAAAGTGGTAAAGTTATCTTAATAATACAAATAATAACAATGTACATACATAGAAAATTGGTATACAAGAAAAGAAAGTGTTCATATTGTTACAACCAGAAAACAATGAAGGAATTTGCTGAATCTTATTTTGTAAAATGAAATCCCGGCTTTGATTCAGGTTCATAGCTTTGAATACCAATGTGCCTATATTGATATATACACACTCTTTTTTTTCAAAGAAATCCTTAAGTTGGGCAAAAAAGGTAAAATTTTAATGCACCTTTTTGGCTTTTTTTCGCATCGGCGTTCACATACAAAAATTATAAAATGTATAGCGGGGCGCGCGCGTGTGTACGTGCTCAACGAATCAATGATGTCACATGAGGACCACAACACGGAGTTCAAAGTTTCGAACGTGCATGGTTTACATGCAGAGTCGTTGACTTGCTAGTAAAACAAACTCGTATTTACATGGAAATTGTTTGCAAATGTTTGCAAATATTGAACAAAATCGAAATAATAATCTCTCTGTCAACGTGAGTAAGTGCACTTTAGCGTGTATTCTACTGCGATTGTTCTTATGTGCGTCACAAAGATGACGTCAATTTTTCCTTCGCCCAGACCTCAATTTGTTTACGGCAGGGTTGTCGATCCTAGGGGGGCAGGGGTGCGGGTCGCCCCCCCCCCCCCCCCCAATGAAAATATTGGGGGGGGGGGGCGAACATATCATTTCGCCCCCCCCAATAATTCCGAAAAAATCGAGTGATATAATGCCAAAGAGGGGATAGACACCATTTATCAATTAATAAATCTTCAAAAATAGCCGTTTTTTTAGATTGAAAAGGACTGTAAATCTCTTTTTTGTCGCATATTGCAAGTTTCATTTGGGTTTGCGGGAACTCACCTTTTAAAAAAAACGAAGTTTAATAAACCCTCCATCTATAGATAGCACACCGTCACAGAAAATAAAATAATATCGGTACATATGCGCCTGAACGCAAATCAAATTGGAATAGCATGTCCCCCCACATTTGAAAAAGGAGCAGATTTTCCCTCTCCCTTTGTCATTATGTATGTTTGATTCCATAATGTCGCAATGTCGCAATGTCTCCCCTACACTTTTGGAGAAATTGTTGACGCCCTTGCTTAGTTTTCAATGGGAGCCCAATGCCATAGACTATATCGATGGATCTATAGTTATACATGATCACGTGGATCCATCTCATGCAAGGCTCAGTCTTTTCCTCGCTATGCCCTTTAAAAATACGTTATGAGTAGGTTCACTGTATTTAATAAATTATGTTAACACCATGCTAGGAGCAAATGTGTGAAATCTAAAAGCTTCCGGGGGCTCCCGCCCCCTGGAGCCCCCATTATTGTCCCCAAATGTAGGTGCCCCCAAAGTCAGGTCTTCGAGCCATCAAGACACTTTCAATGAGCGCATAAATAACAATTCCGGGCATGCCAATGTGGGCTTTTTAGCTCTCTCAGTGGTCACTCTGGAAAAAATTTCAATTTCGCCCCCCAATCTCAAAAACGGATCGACACCCCTGTTTACGGGGGTTCCCTACAGTGAATTTACACGTTGATTTGTTTATTTACCGGGTTTTTTCCCACAAGGAAAATATTTTTGTATTAGTAGTTTTTCATTGAAAATCTACCTTAGATACAGTTAAACACAAGTTTGAGATAGTTTTCTTGTCTGTAGAGCTTTAATGGATCACAGAATTATACACGTGTTGTTTAAAAATGGAAATAATGCTGTTAGATATAAAATTTAAATAGTGTTGGGAGAAGTAAACAGGATCATACACCTTTAGTAATGACATTATCTAAGAATTACATAGATGTTGTAGAGATATGACGTATGTATGATAGAAAAGTAACGCGTTGGAATCATTAACATGAACTCGATGGGGAAGTGATACTTAATGTCTCCTTGTGCAAACTAATTTGTACGATTCAGCTTCCAACGGTGTACAGAATTAGTTCAATACAGTAAATAAAAATGTGAAGGTGGAGGAGAATTGTATCAATTTAACTGTACATGGTTTGTGCTAGCGCCCCGTCCCAGGCTCCCCGGCTCCCCGGCTCCCCCGGGCTCACCCGGGCTCCCCGGGCTCCCGGGCTCCCCGGGCTCCGGGCTCCCGGTACATCAGTATAATATATACTCTTCAGACAGAAACGAGTGGAAAGCACCTAAGATCTGGGGAGGACGCCTTTGTATGCGAAATATATATATCAAGAGTAAATCAAATGGTATAAATACTCCTTTCATATATAATGAGATGATGAGTAATAGTCGAAACATTCGTCGACCTTTGGGAAATGGGGATTTAGCATACTCTCGATTGGAAATGAAAATTGATTGAATAAGTCATACATACAATTAATTATTAATCATGAATTGTAAGAGCTGAATTAAATCAAAAAGTATACTTGGGACATTTCAGCCAATGTAATTACTAAAGAAAAAAAAAAATAATTTCAAATGAATCTCCATTATCATCTAATTTCAAGCATTAATTTAAACACAAACAAAATAACAAGTTACAATTTACTTAATTTTGCCTGTCATAATTGTGTATATTATGTGTGTGTGTAAATGTGTGTCTTATTAATGCTATGCTTGTATGGTTAACATTGTATTTGCTATACTGATGATTTGAATTACGATAAAGAAAAAGGGGACCATCCTAGACAGGTCAGCGGCCTTTCTGGTCCCTCAAATTCCTACTTTTCCTTTGCATTTATTTGGGTTTTGTTATAGATGTTAATGTGGTTGTAATTCAATATATTTATGCTGTATATAGTTTGTATGTTATATCACTGTATTGTATTGTTTATATTGTAACGTAAAGAGTATACATAGTGCGTTGATCCGCATTTTAAGAAATTACCGCCTAATTTTAGACGGCATATATGTGTACTATTGATTATTTGGGGGATTATACCTCCTAGTCTATCTATAAGTATATAAACATGTATATATATACTCACTTCTAGAGAAGGAGAAGTTATGTCATAATGGCATGTTTTCTACATGGTGTATAAAAGCTTGATACATATCTTTAGTAGCCCATATTATGTAAGACATTTAGATTTAGTTATCAATTAATGTAAGACATTTTAGATTTAGTTATAATTATTAGTGCGTTTGGATTATAATGTTGATCACCGGAAACGAGGAGCGAACAACTGGCATCGACCAAGCTCCACAAAGATCCTAAGTTCAACTTGACTCTAAGTTGGACTGAAAATCATGAAAATCCGTACTTAGTTTCTTTTTTTTATTTTTAATGTAAAGCTTATGTTAAAAGATATGCTTTTTTGATTCATATCATTACTTGTTTCTATTACCTAGGAGATCTTACGTTCTTGATTTAAAGCTTATGAATAGTCTAAAATACTTGTTTTGCTTTTGAATATATCTTATTCCAAGGCTTCAATTGACTTACCATATTTTTAAAGTCCAACTTAGAGTTAAATTCAACTTAGCATCTTTTGTAAAACACCCACTTGTCCCTTACAGAACGAACAATTAATTGAAATTGGGAGAAATATTAAATTACGAACTATTTCATGTCGGGATATTATCTTCGTAACCATTTAATAATTATTTAGATTATCGTCAGCAATTTACAATGTGAATTATACATAGTTCAGAAGGCAAGTCGATTGGATGTAGAATGCCCCCCAATGATCAATATTAGGACGTCTTTTTGTATGTTAATGATTATATATTATTGTTCCAATACTTGTCATACGTATGTCATACTTTTATCAGATTATACCGTGTATTTATTTGTCAGGTAAAATATTGATTATATATTAGTATTCATTGTGAACGTACACTTACAACGTGTAGATAATTTGAAGCGAACAAATAATTCAATATCAAACATTGATAACAACTAAATTCATGATATAAACTGGAATCAACATTCATAATTATTTACAAGTATTTTATTTAGATTGTCCTATGCAATATTATTTTAACGATTTGAAGTTGTTAGGTGTTACAATGGATGCCAAAAAAAGTTAAATTGGCGTATCTCAGAATTTTGTTTAGCCTAAACAAAAAGCTATTCGAATTGTTTGCACTTCTCAATATGTCTGAGCAAAACATAATACGTAAAGATGAACAAATGTACATATTCACGATAAGAGTTTTTACATAATAGCTTATTTCATGTATTGTTGTTATCATGATGCGCTACCCCAATCTTTTGGAAATAAGTTTCATGTAAATAAGATGGTTTGTAGTAATATACTAGAAATAAGACTTATTTCGATCCTCCCTTGATGCGTACTGAAGCAACAAAATCATCTACGTTGAATGATCTAGTTCTATAGAATGAAATTCCATACACTGTACAGACTTGTAAATATTTGAAATACTTTTATAGTTACAGTATACACAATTATTATTGAATGACATTCAACAACATAATTCATTCAATTATGATACAAACTATCAATCGAGTACTTTTGCTATATCCTTGTATTATCTCTTGCTGTATTACTATGCCTTTCTTGATAAGCCTTCGGTTTATATCTGGTCTGCCACACTGTTAAAACTGTTTGTATATATTATTGTATTTCATGGGTGTGTTCAAGTGGGAAAAAATCAGTTCAATTCAATTCAATTCAAACAATTTACATATTTTGCCCCAAATCCTTAACAAACGGACCGACGCCTTTGCTTTTGATATACCTACGCCCATTTTCCCCATTAAACGATATAAACAGAAAGCGCAAAGGATTTTGCCAGGGTTGATTCTGTTTTTGTTTAACTGTCAATTTGTTTATTTTCAATTTAAAAAAATGAATAATTTTGCCCCAAATCGCAAAAACGGATCGACGCCTTTACTGGTTATATACCTGTATCCAGATTCCCGATTAAGCGTGCTTTTCGTTAAAAATGTCTGCCTTAAAATTGATATCAAGAGGGAGCACGCTTTGTACAAATTTTAATATAAACAAATGAAACTAAATGTCAAATATTCAGTTATTTTCCTACCAACTCCTTACGCTTTGTAATAATGTTTGTTTACATTTATATTTGCTTTTTTTTATAAATCAAACTCTTGGCACCTTGGATCGTGAATAATAAAACAAATATTGCATGCACTCTATAATAAAGCGGAAGTTAGCTGAAAAGTACACATTTTTG
Organism: Echinarachnius parma; assembly: GCA_037951105.1. NCBI lineage: Eukaryota > Metazoa > Echinodermata > Echinoidea > Clypeasteroida > Echinarachniidae > Echinarachnius > Echinarachnius parma. The sequence goes on from JBAMJV010012676.1 coordinate 5,702, forward strand.
TTGGGTGTGGTCATGTTGCGTATAATCACGCTCAACTTTACACAGTTTATCGATATTAAAAAAAAAAGGATGCATTGTCTGCCAACTCATAAATAGTTGCTATATGAGCTGGATTCCAATAGATCAAGTGCAACCAGATGGCCGGGTGAACAATAATCATTGCAGGAATACACACATTGACTTGTGTACAGCTTCTCAATTTTGTGCAGAAGATTGTTTTGGACGAAATTGTGAAGTTTACGTTTGTAAATATTGTATACGTGTGTGAAATTGAGAGTGAATTATGCAGCAAGACCACACCAAACACGATTGTACAATGTTCAGTTATCTTCTGCTTCAAGTGTGGGTATAACTCATGCCATACTTGTTGTAAAAATTCACAATCACAAGTGCAAAGAGCTACTTTTAACATCCAGTATGTCATTGCTTTGTATTTGTTTTCTTTGGTATTATGTAAATATGCCGTTTATAAAATAAACTGAACTGAACTGAACAACCTATAAATGTATAGTGGGATTATTGTAATTAAGATTAAAGTCCAAATAAAATATCTAGCTGTCAAAATCTATACTTTTTGTAATTCTATAACCTTACATACACACACACACACACACACACACACACACACACACACACACACACACACACACACACACACACACAATAATTCATCATACTCACTTATTGATATTCTTTAGATTACATCATAGGAAAATTACGACATTCAAGTATTGTTTTCATTATCATTATTTGTATTTCACCCGGCGCATGAGTTCAAGACTGTTTTAAATATATATGAAATTAAGAACTCGTCAAAATCAGCTTGTTTATACAATGAGTTTGGTAAAATATATCTAACAATAACAAATAACGTTGAATTTGTGAAAGTGGTTTCTTTGAAGCAAATGTTCTTTTGTTTTACTTTTAAAAATTTTACATACGACTTAACAAAATCCTCCTTATGTTTTCAAGTTCATGACGATAATGTTAACCATATTATGTTACCATCAACAATATTACAATACATCATAATTATAATATAATTAAAATTAAAAAAACATATCTTGGGCATCCCACCCTCCGAGCTTGCCAGCAGCCTGGGGGCTGCTAGCATCTTTTGGGCATCCACCCTCCGACCTTGCCAGCAGCGTGGGGGCTGCTAGCATCTCTTGGGCATCCACCCTCCGAGCCAGCCAGCAGCCTGGGGGCTGATAGCATCTCTTGGGCATCCACCCTCTGAGCTTGCCAGCAGCCTGGGGGCTGCTAGCATCTCTTGGGCATCCACCCTCCGAGCTTGCCAGCAGCCTGTGGGCTACTAGCATCTCTTGGGCATCCACGCTCCGAGCCAGCCAGCAGCCTGTGGGCTGCTAGCATCTCTTGGGCATCCACCCTCCGAGCCAGCCAGCAGCATGGGGGCTGCTAGCATCTCTTGGGCATCCACCCTCCGAGCCAGCCAGCAGCCTGTGGGCTGCTAGCATCTCTTGTGCATCCACCCTCCGAGCTTGCCAGCAGCCTGGGGGCTGCGAGCATCTCTTGGGCATCCACCTTCCGAGCTTGCCAGCAGCCTGGGGGCTGCTAGCATCTCTTGGGCATCCACCCTCCGAGCTTGCCAGCAGCCTGGGGGCTGCTAGCATCTCTTGGGCATCCACCCTCCGAGCTTGCCAGCAGCCTGGGGGCTGCTAGCATCCACCCTCAGAGGTTGCCAGCAGCCTGGGGGCTGGTGGCATCTCTTGGGCATCCACCCTCCGACCTTGCCAGCAGCCTGGGGGCTATTAGCATCTCTTTGGCATCCACTCTCCGAGCTTGCCAGCAGCCTGTCGGCTGCTAGCATCTCTTGGGCATCCACCCTCCGAGCTTGCCAGCAGCCTGGGGGCTGATGGCATCTATTGGGCATCCACCCTCCGAGCCAGCCAGCAGCCTGGGGGCTGCTAGCATCTCTTGGGCATCCACCCTCCGAGCCAGCCAGCAGCATGGCGGCTGCTAGCATCTCTTGGGCATCCACCCTCCGAGCTTGCCAGCAGCCTGGGGGCTGCTAGCATCTCTTGGGCATCCACCCTCCGAGCTTGCCAGCAGCCTGGGGGCTGCTGGCATCTATTGGGCATCCACCCTCCGAGCTTGCCAGCAGCCTGTGGGCTACTAGCATCTCTTGGGCATCCACCCTCCGAGCTTGCCAGCAGCCTGGGGGCTGCTGGCATCTATTGGGCATCCACCCTCTGAGCTTGCCAGCAGCCTGGGGGCTGCTAGCATCTCTTGGGCATCCACCCTCCGAGCTTGCCAGCAGCCTGGGGGCTGCTAGCATCTCTTGGGCATCCACCCGCTGAGCTTGCCAGCAGCCTGAGGGCTGCTAGCATCTCTTGGGCATCCACCCTCCGAGCTTGCCAGCAACCTGGGGGCTGCTAGCATATCTAGGGCATCCACCCTCCTTAGTTTTGTTTAAGATTTAAAGACAACTTGTTTGCATGAATCCACAAAGTCACATTAGTCAACTCAGAGTTTACAGTCTGCAAAAGAGTTTGAGAATTTTTGTGAGAGAAAAATACACTTTATTCATCTGCAAATAAAATGAATGATAACATCTTTGAGGAAAGCTGAAAGTCGTTTATATACACAATAAACAAAAGTGGGCCTAGAAGGGATTCGACCTGTGGGACCCCACCGGTGACGCCCCGCACACCTGAATAAATTCCATTCAGAGAAACAAACTGTTTCCTATTTGTTAAGTAGCTCCTAAAACAATCTAATACTCTTCCCCTTACACCATAATGGTCCAGTTTATTTAATAACATATCATGATTAACATTATCAAAAGCTTTAGAGTAGTCAAAAAAGACACCAACATTATGCATGCGATTAGCTAAGACACTGGATATCTTATCCACTAAATGTAAAATTGCATGAGTGGTCGTCTGTTTTTCACGAAAACCAAACTGAAAATTTAACAAAATGTTAGCATTCATTAAAAATGTTATTGTCCGGGGGTTTGTTGCAAGAAAGGGTCCTATCTCTAGGACGTCCTAAATGTCACGTGATTGTCATATGACTACGACTTAATTTCGTACATGGAACAGTTATCCTAAACTGTGCAAGAAAGGCTCCTAAGTCGAAATTACGGAGTTTGATAGTAGCCTTTGCCATGACCTAATGTATAATCGGTAAAATAATTATCAGCATAGGAGCCTATTGCTGGTCTATAGGTGCGATGACACATTATATAAAACATACACAAAACATAATTACAATGTTCAATTCTCATGCAATGCTTTGCATGAGAATTGTACATTGTAATTATGTTTTGTAGCTGAAAGCGAACACACAAAAAAACATGAACTATATTATTCGGAAAAGATTCGCTTATGTTGCTGCTTGTGCCTATTTAAAGACACCATTAATTAGTATCTTCATCAAACAGACCCTATTATACATGTGAAAAATATTATACATATTTTCGCTGCAATAAACTTATTTGATCAGCTACACTTCATCAATAAATATTACATTTGCCTGAAAAGTAGATGATCTGGCAAAAGGGAGACCTTTTACCTTTGAAATAAGAAATGAACAATATTTATATTCAAGAGAGGTCTTCTTTATCGAGACCATTCAATAACTTATGGAAACTGCTTGTTCACGATTCAGTTTCGTTTCCGATACTAATAGAAAACATCAGCGATACAAACGTATATATATTTTCGTCTTGAAAGTTAAATTCATTTCCCAAATAGGCTAGTGGCGTAGCTGTATTTTTTTTTCCGAGTCGGAGGAGGGGCTGGGCACCAGAAAGGCCTTACAATTGATGAGGAGTCAAAGGGAATTAGGATTTATTACTTCAGTGGTACCTAGCATGGGCGAACATGTTTTTTTTTTATTTGTATTATTTGTTTGCATGTGTTTATTTGGATTGAATAATTGATTTTGTATAATTTATTTATGTATTGATATTTGTGTGTGTTTGTTTGTGTGTGTGTGTGTATGTTTGAGGGGGGCACATTATGCGGTCGTATATATTTTACACACATGCTCATTTCTACACAATACACACACGCAAGCCCCCCGGTTCCGCGGCCCATGCAAAAAGAGATATACGGGTTTTAAATTGAAAATCATATTAGGCTCTAAATAAATCGCAAACATTTATCATCAGGTTCCAATTTCTACAAAGTCGGCCCCTGATAAATCGCACTTTCTACCCGTTATAGCATCAAGCAACTATCAATTATCAATAATCAATAATCAACTATATGCGTTTTGACAGTTAACTGTTAACTTTGTAACGGGCGGGGAAAGAGAGAGGACTGGTTATCTTCAACGATAATTACAGACACAATGAAAGCATCATGTATGTTAGCTTTTGCGTATTTCACTTACATTCACTCTATAGGTTACTCAACAGATGATAATAGACACTGGTTCTGCCATTATAAGTTCCTTCTATAGAGGCTTTATTCTCTGGCAACTTCTCACGTGTACAACTGTCCATCGTTACAACACAACAACAGATGGCGCTATTACATCTTGTAACATTTTTCCTTTTTTGAACAAATAAGAGCATGGCTCTTATTACAAATAAAAGCATTGCGCCACCAGGGCGTCGATCACGGGGGGGGGGGGGGGGGGGGGGACGGGGGGATATATCCCCCCCCCCCCAATATTTCAGGTGGGGGATGGCCTGTATTATCATCCCCCCAAATATTTGGGGTTCAAAAATATATAAAAATTAGAATTAAGATACATTGCCCCCTCTCATGAATGGAAGTTGTTACCATATAGTCTTCTTTAAACCACTTTTTGATAATGCTAAACTGCCCAAATCCAAAAAATTTCCGGGGCTGCGCCCCTGGAACCCTCATTAAGGTTATTTGACCCAGTACCAGCCATGTACTGTTTTAAATAGTTTTATTCAGGACTTCTGTCTTGGCAAACTTTCAGGCGATCCTGGACCACTGTGCGTCTGCGCTTCGCTCACTAAAATTGAGCTACCTATTCGATAGATAATTGTATTTCTGGATATTACAAATCCCAAAGCTTCCGGGGGCTTCGCCCCCTGGACCCCCAATAAGCTTTCCAATGTGGGTATCCCTTGACTTATTCTATTCACGGTTACATCAGGATGATTGCAATCGACAGTATTTATCTATCAGACTAAAATTCATCCATACTTGGACAGTGCCCTCATCATAGCAGGAGCTTGCTCTAAACAGCTAAATCAAAAGCCAATTAACTAAAGAATAGTTAACTCCATATTTACATATAGACAACATATTTACTTAACCTTTTTGGTTCGTTGCATCAAAGCATCCGTGGTCCCCAATGACCTACGGATTAAACCCCCGATGCGTACTATGGGGGCAAAGAAGGCAGCTGAAACGGCATCCCGTCGTTTCTTAAAAGAGCGAATTTTCCTAACTAGACGCACTCTTGGCTCGGCCAAGACCGAATATGAAACCTTGAAGGCCGAAGTCATATCGACTATAGTCCCCCAGCATAGTGATGAGGTATTGAAGGTTAATGAAATGTAAGACAAGACAACAAACGAAGTTTGATAAACTCACACAACCAAAGTAGAGCAGGACGGTGACCTCATTAGCGAATGAGGAGAAGTGGGTTGTTAACCTATCTTCTAGAACGATCACTTCTTCGGAAGAGCAGATTCTTAAGAAAGGTCTCGGCTTTGCCGTCTCCCCCAGTCGGATACCAGCTACCGAAATAATTGCGAAGGTTGAGACTGCGGTCAAGAGTCTTGATGTGGAGTCGGCCGACGCCGCACGCAGA